>VWYH01000629.1:0-17287 GCA_013399365.1 Pampusana beccarii | reverse complement strand
GCCCGGCGCTGAACCGCAGCCCGGCACTGAACCGCAGCCCGGCACTGAACTGCAGCCCGGAGCTGAACCGCGGCCCGGCACTGAACCGCGGCCCGGCGCTGAACCGCAGCCCGGAGCTGAACCGCAGCCCGGAGCTGAACCGCAGCCCGGCACTGAACCGCAGCCCGGCGCGGCCGCTGCGCCCCCGGGGTCCCCGTCTGCAGGCACCGCAGCTGCAGGGACATCGCTCATCGGCCGTTTCCACCACCAAAGCGCCTCCCCCGCCCTCTCCTTCTGGCCTCAGAAGTAGCTAACGGTTATTCTACTTTCAGATAAGAGCTGCTAAAAAGAAAAACACTTGAAAAGTGACTTAAAATCGTGTTTATCGTGTCGTTTACAACGACTCTGAGCAGCAACTGAGTTGCTGTTGAAATGAGAACAACTGCAGAAAATTCGGGACAGGCATCGATCTGCCTGCCTGGCCTTGCAGCACTGCCAGTTTGCCTTTCACTGAGTGCAAAAGTAAATGTTGATTGAGGTTGCTACGTATAAACAAACATGGGCTCAGAGTATTTTTTGGCTCTGGCAGTCTTGGGCTATTTAAAGCTGGTCTTTCTGTGGCTCGAGTTACCGATCTATGGAAAAGTTTGCACTACATTTCTTCTTTGAACTCCCGAATCTTCACTGTTATATAAAATGCTGCAACACAGGAATAAAGCGACAGAGTACATGACGTTTTATGTTAATGGCAATAGCCTGGTTCCGAATATAAGTAACACAATAAGGTGTTCTCCTAGAGGTCCTACTTCTAGATGTCATTTTGAATTTCTTACGAATGAGAATTTTTAAGTAAGAATTAGAAATGCTTTTCACACTTAAAAAGACACGCATGAGATTTGAAAGATAAAAAAGAAACTGCTACATGCATATGTGAGCTGCCGTGCTTCCCAGGGAATATCACTGGGTGTTAGAGCTGACACTATGAAGAGTGTTCTGCAGTTTATGGGTCAGAAGAGATTTTGGATCTGAATTTTCCTTTGTTTAGCAAGAAAAGGTACTCTGTTTTGTTGCAAGGTGGACTTTGGAACCTGAGACATTTACTTTTCAAATCACAAACATAGAGTAAGATGGGATCTAGTGAAATATACAACTCATTAAGAAGTTTGTATGTCTGCATAATATACAGTGCAGCACTTGTGCACAGCAAAGCACCATTTTTTTCTAGGGCATTGTATTTTGTATAAAGAACAATGCCTAATTGTATTTCTTACAACACATTCGTATACTAAAGTTTTCTCCCAGTTTTCTCATCATCTGGGCCAAGAATTTCAGAATTGATTAGTGGTTCTCTATGTCAGTTCTCATGAGGAGAGTTGGTTGAAATACTGCCAAACACCCACTTTCAATTTTTTGCCTTGAAAAGCAACATAGCCAGAATCTCTGGCCATTTCTGAAATACGAGCCCATAACCATCCTGCTTTAAAAGAAAGCTTTTCACTTCGTATCAACTTTTTCTTGAACAGATTTACTGAAGGTCAGCTGGGAAAGAAGGGGCAGATTCTGCTTTCATCTGGGTCTGCTGCAGCTGAGTGGATTTTGGTAATCAGAGTTAGCCCAGGACACCATCTATATGGAAAGAGAATACATGAGAGCTTCACTGACAGTCACAGTGCTACTGTCAGATTTGTGTGACCTCAGTTCTTACATCCTCATCTCAGCTTCACTTGCATAATGAGCATCTCATAGGAGTCGTGGAGGCCAGAAAAGGAGACATCTGTCCCCAATCCTGTGGCCCAGCCGGTCAGCAGGGCCACGTCCTGTGTGGACTTTGTCCAAGGTGCATCAGAAGCATTGGAAGGGGAAACTCCGAACTCCACTCAGAAAAGTGAAATTCAGTGTTACAGCATGTGTTTTTGTAACTCTCTTTGCGTAAAGAGCAGATCACAAAAGTAGTTAAAACCCCAAATAAAGCTGCAGCCCGCATCCAGAAAATTGCTTCTAGGACACATCTACCTGCATGAGTCTGTGTGCAATGGGGGAACCCACAGCTGTGACTTAAGTGGCAAAACTGACCTCAGAAACCATGTTAGAGGATATGATTCAACGACTGAATATAACAGATATGGCAATGAATGGTTACATCTGGAGTCTAATAAATGCATGAAACATAAGGCAGTTAAAATCCTTGTTAGTGTTGTCTAGTGACTTCATTGCTCCACTGCATATGTATTGTTATGTGGGAACTTCTTAGTAAGTACTTTACGTTATAAAGAACTGTTAATATTGCTTGCACACAACTTTACCATCTCTAAGTATGGAATCACTTGGATTTTTTTTGCCCTTTGACACATAAAATTAGGAGATCAAACAGTGCACTCAGTTTCAGCATGCTATAATGTAACTCAGAGCAAAGTCTGAGGCACTGAGTGTAAAGCAAGTTCGTCTGCTTTCCTTCCCTCTATAACAGATAACTATGGTACATTCAGAATCTAATATGGATGTTTTAGCATATATTTCCTTGCACAGTTTCACATTGTTATATGTTTCCGGTTGAAAAGTAGTTATTTCTGTGATATCGGTAATATAAAAATCAGAATAAAAGCCTCAGTGGCTTTAGCACAATTTTCTGCAGTCGCTAGAGTCAGATTTCAGTATCATTTGTGAGAAAACTGCCTAGTCTATTCTCTAGACTGTTTGGAAAAGAACAGTAAACAGATACAGTGTTTTACTCAAACATAGCAATTCTGCTTAATCACCCAAAAAAAAGTTGTTTCTTGTATGATTGTAGAGCATTTTTCTTGTTTTTCTAACCTTTGTAAATTCTTGGTTTATTGTAAAATATATCCACTCATCTGTAAAGGGTGCAGAATTAGTCCAATGGCAACTGCAGCTCAGCAAGATCTTTTTACAGGCTACCCTCAGTAGTAAAACCTCATTTCAGTATTGAGAGCTTGGTAGAGATGTGGTGTTGCCATGGAATCAAGCAAATAGGAAAAATTTTGGAATGCCCTAAAGAAACAGGCTTTCAGAGCTGCATGTGCTCCAAAAAGCTCAAATACCGCTGGGTCTCACTCCTAGAAAAGAGACTCTATCCTGCTTCCATTGAAGCCAATGGGAGGCTTGCCACTGATCTCAGTAGGAATGGGAGCATGGCTAAGTTTTGCGATCCATCTTTTTAAACTTCTTAAACCGAGGTGTTTACAGTGCCAAAGAGTCCAGGGAGGTAATTTGCATATGATGGCAAATCAGCAGAACCCTGGATTTGTGTGAATAGGCTGCTGACCACACCATGCATAGCAGCCTGCAGATGAGAAAGAGCTGGTCGGACTCTTTTTTTTTAAAAAAAATTTAAATAGTGATTAGTCCTTCCTATGTTTAAGTTCCTCACAAAGCTTCCAACGGAGTGCAACAAAGTACCTGTTGACTAGACAAGGCTGTGGGGAGGAGGAGGGAGAAGAGAGGAGGGGGACTTCTTTTACACGGCCTCTGGCCCGGGTCTGTGCTCCCCGCTCGCTTCCAGCGATTCCCATGATGTCACTTTTCATCATGGAGACATGTTTACAAAAGACTACACAGCATCCTCTTTAAAAAGAAACTTTCAACCCGGAGAGTGCTACAAAAGTTAGGAAACCAAAAACTGCGTGAGGAGGGAGTAAAGATCCAGACAAAGGTTCTTTGTTGGCAGTGACCGAACTCGACCTCACATGACTACGAACAATAATGAATATGCAATTTGGCAGTTGCAGAACTCAATGTCAGCAGTATTGCCTTTGGTATACAATATATTAACAGCATCTGAGAGTGGCAAGTGGCCATGAAACAGACTGATAAGATTGTACAGAGAAATGATTTGGGTATACTTTGTATCTCCTTTCAAGACAAATGATTTCTTCTATTTCATCTGCCTTATCTTGAGAACAAACGCAAAATTCATTAAGAGCACAGTGACTCTCTCCGATGTAATATAGCACATCTTGTTTCTGTAATTTCTTCTCATTCAAATATCGTATTTATTACTGCAATTTTAAAAAGATAAGGGCATTTCAGCCCAAGCTGCTCCTAGCTTTTCCCTTGAACTTCTTATTCACATTAGTACAAAAAAGGCTTTTGTTCTAACAGAAAGCACTACTGGGTTAAAATCAGTAAAACTTACTTTTACATTTGTAGTACCATTTATCTGTCAAGCAATTACACACATACTTGTATTACATACAAATCAGAAAATCTTAACTATCCAAAGGAATATGCCAGCACTTTTAATTTAGGAATACTGAATGACAGAATTTGGAACAAGTTTCTCCCCTACTCAGACCTTAAGCAATTATCTGCCATAACAATGCGAGCTTCCCCGTGCCTGCCATCAGTCAGGGGTACATTTTGTAAGGGTGGTTATTTCAGCTCTCTGCTCTTGTTTGTTGAGGGTATTTTCAAAACTGACATTTTATCTAAGAGTTGCTTTTATCTGAAAAAATAACACAAATGAAATAACTAATTTACTGTATATTGGCCATAAATACTTTCAGATACATCCAAGATAGTATTCAGTTGCAAATAATTAAAAACCAGTATGTGTGGGAGCTCTGGTTATAAAAAGGATAAATCTAGTTTTGTATTTGTAGGTATTTCAAGTTTCACTAATTACTTCATTTTATGTCAAGCCCCATGGACTTACATTCATTGTCAACTTCCCCACAGAAGAGAAACAGAAGAGTTTCTTCTCATCTGGTTCCCTCTCCAGGAATTGAGAGCTGCTTTCTATCTCTCCAAAGAACTAAGGAATAGAAATAAAGAAACCTGAGAGCTGAGGGCAGTATGGACCATTTTGAAAAAACAACACTAAAAAATTCAAAAAAAAAAAAAATCAAATCACAAAATGTGATCTTGCTGTGACTTATCCTTGTGGGTCTGCAAATTGTTCTATAATGTAACATAACCACTAATTACTATGAAAATGAGATACTAGGCAAGTCTTTCATCAGTATCTCAAAAGGACGTGGTTTTCACTGTTCAGGTTTGCTCTTCTTGTGCAGTTGTTGGCTTTAGGACTTGTTATATCTTATAATTTAAAGCACTGTAGATATTGGAAGTTTGGATCATGGAGCCAGTGCACGAGAGTCTTTGCAATGTATTATATGACCCAGGTGTTGAAACACATGGTGTCACACCCCTCCCCTCATTTTCAGGTATTTGGGCCACCAGAAGAGTCTTAATGCCTTTGACATGGAAAACATAAGACCTGTTGGTTGGGAAATTTTCTCAGAATTTTGAGGACATCTTCTGCAAACAGCTTGGCAGGGCTAGGAGAGCACTGAGGTGTCTATTCTGACCTGATGCAATGATCCTTATGCAGACTGCTGTATATTCCAATGAAGGCTTTACAACCCAAATGTTTTCCAATCTCCTATTTGATTATCTTTTCTGCAGATGAACAGAGCACCAGATCCAAAGGGCAACACCCACCACCTCAGTTTACCGAGGCAAACAAAATTGAATCAGTGATTTGTATTTTGCAAAAAGTAAACAGGAACTAAAACTTCCCATAGTTGGTCTTGCTAAAAATACAAGGTCTCCAGGCTTTAGTTTATTGTAGATATATATAATCAACTTTATGTAGCTGAAATTTCACCTATTAACATAACTAACAAAAAGTAAACTATAATTTTTGTTTCAGATTTACAAAATTATCTGAGAACCCCGAGAAAAGCTATTTTTTTGCCTTTGGCCTTCTCTTTGCGCTAATCTGGCTACACCAGTTGTTACATGCCAATTCTGACATTGAAATCACATTGAGCAATTTTCCTGGTGTGTTTTCCAAACAAAAGCATTCTTTTCCCACTTAGGTGTCTCCTGGATCTGGGAACTGCAGGAAAAGATACTTAAGTCCTAAGACCATGCCAACAATTGTATTATAGTGCTAAATTACTCAGGCTATCGGGGATCATTTGAGCAGAACATTAGCAATTGACCCAGCAAAAGCATATCTTTCAGTTACAAAATAACAGATATTCAACTCACAACATAAAATCATTCTTTTTTTTTAACTGTTTGAAGCATAACCTAGTATTTTCTCAAGCACCTCATACCTTCCTGAGAGCAGAAATCTTTTCATGTGCATACTCTAAACTACTAAATTGCTTCATTATTCCAGGATATTCACCTGGAATGGCAGAGGTCTTGATAAAGATATCATCTCTTGCTAAGACATGATGGTTTTGCAGCTCTGTCCTTTCCCCTTTGTAAAAGAACAGCGCACATTACTAGCTTGGCATTTCGCACATGACCAGCCCTTGCTGCAGGAAAATTTCACAGGGCATAGCATGACAGGGTGGTTTCATAAAGCTGTTTGTGGGCTGAGTCACTCCACAGCTCTTTCAGATTTAGGATAACGCAGGATCATAGATGCCTTGTTTATGCTTATTGCACTTTCCCCTTTCATTCTCTCCATAGGAGGGGTAAAGCAGCAGTGGTTTCTGGAGGGTTCTTGTTTGCTTTACCTTTACCTGCAGTGAGATCAGAATACACATTCCCTGCAGCAAAGTACCCCTGGGCTATAAAGTAGAGGCATTTTCGGCCAGGTCTTTTGGGGAAGAAAAATGATTGATGCCTTTCATGAAGACCTGATCAACTTAACCTGAGGTACAAGAGAAGGTTGTGTCAGCTTGTGCCTTTAAAACACCTGTCTTTAAGAGACACAAAGTTACAAAAACCCCATTTCATCCAGCATTAAAAAAATGGGTAAATTTGAACACCTATCTATCAGCATGATTTACTACAAGTGTCACAGTATTTCAGGTAAAATAAAATTTAAGTTGATCCCAGTGTGAGTATGAGCCACGAATGTGGTGTCACATGAGAAAGACAAGTATTTCCCGCAATATTTCCAAGAAAACTGAAGTTTATTTGTGCATTATCAGGAAAGGTATAAAACCTTATCTACAGTACCGTGTTGACTGTGGCTACCCATTTTCTAAGGAGTAGTTACATTTATACAGTCCTAAAACTACATTCAGCCCTTTGACGGCATCGCGACGCTGATGTGGCCCCTGGTGAAAATTTGACACCCCTGTTCTAAGCATATGGCTTCACACTGTTACAGGTACAGAGGACAGCTAATAGATAATCTTTAAAAGTTTATGGTGATTAAATCTAACAAAACAATAATCAAAGATGACACTTCTTTCTAGAAATTCTTCAGGAAAAACACCATCCAGGGAAGAAAGCCTGTGAGAGCTATGAGGTCATGGTGGCACAGAACTGGGAGAACGGATAAGCACTGGCCAGACTGGAAACTGGAGAAGATTCCTATGCAGTTAAGAAGTAATTTCTGCAGCCTTCCAAGAGGATTATGGGGCAAATATTAGCCTCAGGTCAAGCCTACATCATCCTAGTGTGTGATGAAAGATGGAGGAAAATTTCATCATTTGTTTACATTAGGAACACTTATGGCTAAAAAATGTCTTAGTTACTATATTTTAACTATATGTTAACTGATATTTCAAGCACTAGTATAGAGATAATATCTGTTCCGAATCAGCCCTCAAAGTGACACCAAATATATTTTGAAACATGATTTATTTTCTCATCTAGGCTTTGTTAAATTTCACATAGCCTGAGTCCAGCAGATCTAGAGAGGAAGTCATCCATACCTCTGTCCTTACAAAACCTGGAAGCAGAGCCATGCGTGATCAAAGAGTCCAAATGTTGTTTTGCAACTCTGTGGTCAGTAGCGTGATCCACTCTGTGTCTCTGTTCTATCGATCCGTCTGGTAAACCTATATAAGGTGGTTTCTGACCATTGATGTGCCACATGTTATATTCCTGTGGTCAGCTGATATTCAGAACTGAAAAATGCTCCATGCAAAGCAAGGTGTGCATTTTCAGAGGACCATGCCAGAAAATAGATGCTGGTGGAGCACTCCAGTGAAGAAATGCCTTAAATCTAATTTGCGGGGTTTGCTATGGGAATTCAAATTCATCATTTAGAAAGGTGTTAGCGTTAGAGATGGAAAGCAGGGAAGCTTTACTATAGCTAACACATTTAAAATTGCAACTCTGCCTATAATCCTTCTGATTTAGATTTAAATACTTGTTTCATTTTCGCTAAACTTAAGATTCCCCTCGCCATCTCAATTGTCCTCAATTTCTTCCATTATGGGCTAGACTCTCTATTTAGTGCAACATCCAAGACACCTTTAGACTCTCTTTCCTCAGTACGGATCCTGACTTAGCCTGATTAAAATTAAATACAAGAAAAAGGGCAAACACAGTAGGTCTTGTATAAAATGAAAGAACTTGACTGTTGACTAAGTCTTCTTCTGATGTCTTCTCTATCTGCATGCTATTGTGTTTTAGCTGATATAGCCTGATACCCTTGGTGTAAAATCATGGCATTGCAAAAGTCAGTGGTGAAACTCCCATCCAGAACAGGAAAGCTGCGCCACACTGCTATACGGTATGAATATCACAAAACTTATATACTATATTACAGGACAACCACAGCTACATACATTCTGAGCCCTATTTGAACTTACACTGTACATTTCTTTACTAATCAAGCACCTGACTTATGCAGGGAGGATTTTAATTTATGTAACATTAATTCAACCGAGAGTAACCTTTAAAACTATGCTTACATTATCAGTTGCAATTTGTGCAGGACACCTCATGGCGCTGCAATCTACGCATCCTTACGTAACAGGCATTAAGCGGTTACACAACTCAATGCAAACACCACCGACCGATGAAAATCCATGGCATAGACAGGATCTTGCGTAACCATCAAAGCAGTGCCAGAAAGCAAATTCTACCTGCAGAAAACTTTTTTTTCATGTTAACTGCGTTTCAGGGGATGCTCTGCATTTCAGTTGCTTTTGCAAGCCTTAGGACAGAGCCTGCCACAAAATGTCTTTTTACCCTAAAACTTTTTACCCTTCAAAACCTGTTAATACAAACTTTGACCAACACTGCCACAAAATGTGTGTGCAATTCAACCCATATCTTTACTGACTGCAATAATAAACTTCTGGTCTAAAACAAACAAGTCATTAGCAAACAGATACTTCTGTGCACTGTGCTTACTTGGACCTCTCTCTTCCTGTCACCCCATTTTTCACTCTCTGTTCACATGCGTCGCGTTTGATGTCTGAATATGTTGTCATGATGCCAGGGCCTGGCAGCTTTCTCAAATTTCCTACGGGTGAGGAACATGCTCCATATCTCTGTGCACGAAGTTTATTAGTGTCCCTTAATTGTAACAGTTAATTCAGGCAATACTTTAATGTCAGGTGTTAACTTAGGTCACAGGATATGTGATATTCAGGCAGCCGTGCTTGTAGATGCATGTATTCTAACTTCAAGAAATGTTATCCAACTATCTTGGTACTATCTTCAGAATATTTTTAAAGCTGACGTAACTTCTTGACAAATAAATCTCATTTTGTACAAAAGGAGCATTCCAAGACCCCTTTTAGATACTTTCATTATAGACATTGAAGTGCTATACAGACTATTTTATGGGACAGATTCTGATCACTTCTACATCAATAGAAATTGGGATGATTCCAGATTTCTACTAGTATAACAGACCACATTTTTTTTTCCCTAGCCATTGTAAAAGACTCACATGCATGGCAAGACGTAACTATGTGGTCAGAAATACTTTTTTGAAAGACACATAGTTTATCACAGTTTAACAACATTTCATCTTTAGAAAACGCAAGTATTTTAAACACCGTCAGCCCTGGAAGGAGACTCTTCCAGGGCTTTTTCTGATCTGTGGCATTGCCTGCTTCCTTGGCTGGGGGGGTCACAATGAACTAACAGGTAATGTGCTTGAATAAAAGGTACTCAAACAGCAGTAAAATAGCAGTACTGGATGACTGAGGCACACAGATCTGGGCTGCTTTTAGGGAGACAGGAGTGCTGCAAGAAGGGAAAACTTGATTTTTACATTTTTCACAGCCTGATAAGAAACCACCCATCCAACTTGACTTGTAACCCACTAGTTTAAGGAGGCACTTCATTTCTGTTTTCAAGTCTTCTGTTCTTAGGCCAAACACAACCACTTGGAAACACTTAAATACATTCATTCGGTCACTGAAAAACTTACTCAAGAAAGCACAAAGACCAGGTCTGCCTGAAAACCTGACCCCTCCCGGTTCACCTCTTCCATTTTTTTTCCCCTCCTCTCTCAAGAGAAAGAAAATACATAATTCCTTTGGGGTTTTTTGGTTAAAACTCGCTAATGACAAAATATATCTCCCAGCTGGAAGGTGTGCCATGAGCTAGATGGGGGAAACGATCCACCTGATCCAAGTCATGATCAAAACCATCGAGCAAGTCCAACCGCAGAGGCAGCAGAAGGGTGGGAGGAATAACCCAGGGAGGGGCAGGAGCTGCACAAAGTGGCAGGGCCACTTAAAACACATGTACGTGGAGCCATGCTCAGAGAGTCTCGTCCTACTGCTTGTAGGGAACAGCTTGTTCCACGTTATTGAGTGAGAACATAAACACAGGGGAGGGAGAGCCCCAGGAGGAAAACAGACTTCATGGAGAATGAGGTCAAACTGCGGGTTTAAAAAGTACATTATTTGCATGATTATCCAGGTTAAGGCTTAGTTTTGTTTTCTAGGGGTGAAAAAAGGAAAATAACTTAAATACTGATATAACATACCTTTTCCCTCATGTAAATTCCCAGAAGATAAATGAATCAGTTTTGCCTGCATGCTACCAATTCAATTTACCAGAATATACTTGCATTCATTCCACAATTAAAACTAAATTCCAATTGCCAAAGCCCTTAAGAGCACAGTAGTGTCAATGGGATTAATCACCAAAGCATGTTTTTCTCAAACAAGGTGTTTTCCTCAACGTGATATTTTGCTACAAGTTACATCCAGTTTCGCCATGCTTGAAAACACTATAATTATGTCAGTGAGGAACTTTTTTTTTTTTTCTTAATGAGACAGGTTTCCAAAGTGGTTTCTACCACGTACGGTTTGGAAATCAGTATACTGACATATAGACCACTGTTTTTCCTTAACTACTATTGGCAAAGTGCCATTTTCTCTGTATGCGTGGTTAAAACTTGTGCACACAAACTGAGGATCTGTGAGTACAGAGTAATCTGGGAAATGTGATGAAGCATTTATTTACTGTCTTCTGAATTATTTTTACCTTCATCTCTTAATTTTTAAAATACTTTTTTTGTATTGTCTATCACTTACAACATCCTAATTGTATTGCTTCAACTAACAGGTAAGTACAAAACATCATTCCACAGACTTATTTTTAATTGTGGATTTTTTTTCCTCAATTAAAAAATAGCTATAAAGGAACATATAAAGAGATAACTGTAAAGCAGGCAGTGATTCTGAAAGAAATTAAGCTGCTCTGCCCTAAATAATTCAGTTCACTTTGCTCATTTTAAGACACCTTAGAACCACCTATTTCCCACCCTTCCCTCTGCCTGTGAGTATCCTGAGCACTGCATGGGCACATCTAACTGTAGTTTCTTTTCCTTTTATGCAAAAAACTAGAGACAAAATAACCAGTGTCACCACATCCACATCCTAAATGTGTGGTCATGAACAAGGACATAAATAAAATCTGCCTAGGTGAAGCATGATTCATATTTAGACGGGAGGTGCCCGGGAGACATGCCAGGGATTATCTCTGTCCCCTGCTATTTTATCTGTCTTGCTAAAGCATTTACACAGCTCCTATTACTATGATACCAGAATATATAGGAACATACGGCTATTCTTACAACACTCAAATAAGGTGGATGGGTTACATGGGTTATCCCAGGTCAGAAATTTGAAACAGAACAGATTGTTACACAAGCTTCCCAAGCTCTTAATCAGTAGAAGCCATTTATTGTCCATTTCTGTATAAATCGACACCTAACCCCATTCCCAAAGTATCCAAGTGTTTCTCAAACATTTCTGCTAAAATAGTCAAGAAGCCCCATCTTGGAGGTTTTACTGGACATGAACCAATGGTTGAAATGAACTGGTGTTTGACTGGCAGCAGCTTCCTTTGGTGCACATCAACTGCTCTTCAGCTATGGCTGTGAAGATAAATATATTTTATAACAAGACTTCTAAATTTCTATTTTAGTCAATCATTTTAATCATACAGTGCCTAGTAAGACTATATTTCCCCCACTGTCCATGTGGTCATAAAACTGAGATGTCATTAAGTTACTTATGCCTTTAGGTTTTCATCAGAACATGCTTTAAAGCAGTGTTATACCTGAAATCGATTTGGAAGCAAAATATACATGTTTACAGGCATCAAAAAGTTATCCCCAAGATATAAATTTATTAATGTGATGTTGTTAATTGCTGGCTGGGTAATGCATTGTGTGCCCCTTAGCCCATGAATTCTACGCACCTGCTTGGGCACAAATGGGGAAATAATGCCCTTTATACAATCCTTTCTGATTTCCATATGATACCATACAGTCAGAAAATATTAACATATTTATAATTGTTATCTGTAAAATGGCAAAATACTTACCAATCTGGTAAGATATTGGGAAAGAAAATTAACTATTATTTGGAGAAGCTCTGAAGACTGCTGAATGCTAAGTCCTGCAAGAGAGATAAATACATGATCCACTGACACTTGGTTAACACATACTCATGTAATCACCCTTGTAATCTTCATATCTTCACAGGCCTTGGTAGCCAAAATAAATAAGCAACACTGGATTGCTCAAAATTAATAATGGGCTTGGACAACACTTGGCAATGAAAAGTAATATGTTCAGTATGTTGACATCTTTTCCCTTAGAACACCTCATATTCCAGTTTAATCTAAGTATTTTTCATCTAGTACTATTCTTCTAACATGATGCATTACTGTATCTCCCATCATTTTACTGATGCCAATATGTGTTCATGTTCAAGCTTAGTCAACAGTAATTTGCTTCAGATTTCATTATGAAAATGTGTTTTTTAAAAAAACGTTTTATCAATTAACTTCTGTTTTTTATTCTTGGTTTTAAAGTCACAAGGATATGTTGTAGGTACCTAGACAAAATCCTTATGACAGAAAACCTGTGACCAATGGAGGCACCAAAGAACAGCATACAAGAAAATGTAATGAAATTCCAGATGCCAAAGACACATTCTGCAGCACCACCATTACAGCAATGTAATGAAGGATGTTTAAGAATGTATTTAGTACTTTTCTACTTTTAGTGGTGATAATTTGAGCTTAGTAAAATCAGAGGGATTTGGACTGGAATTGACGGCAACAATGCCAGTTTCACACACGGCATCCATTCAAATGACTTTGGGAAGTTATGATTTCTACCTTTCATATCTGCATGCTGAAATATCATTGTGACTATTTCAGGTGTAACCAATGTGAGCTTTAAGATAAATTGAATACATTAACCTTAGTATGGTGTAGTCAGATATAGAAGCCAACCAATTCTAAAATGTTCTTAATGGGCTTTAATACTGCCTTGCACTAGAGCTGGTATGATATTTTTCCATGAAAGAATGGATGGCAAGTATTATATAAAGTCAGTCTTCCTTGGAATTTTTGGTGTTGTTCAGCTCTCTCTTAATCCAAAAATATGAGTAATTTTGATGCAATCACTTGCTGATAAATGAAGATGTTAGCTCAGAAATACTGCAGCACTGCCTTATGGCGATGGAGGATGAGCTCACAGTTTAATAGTGTGTTATCTATGATATCACTGTGTTTCAGGAGAGACATAGGTCGAATGCTTCCTGCCTTCTTTCACCTCTCTGTGCCAGAATCCTTGGCTCGGTTATATGTTCTGCAACATCTGCCCTGGCATAGCGCACCTTGAAAGATTGTGTCTGAGATACAAGTTCGTACACCGAAATGCATCTCTCCAGGTCTCTGTAGCAACATTTCTGAACAGAGAAGCATTTCAGTTTTCTCTCTCAGAAGTCTTTGGACAAACCTGTGAACACAGGCTAACTTTGTTCTCTTTACAACACGACATTGCACATACGCTCGACAGGATTTCCAGTAAGTTTAGCCACGCAGGACAATTTATGGCAGAAAAGCATTAATAGATAATATAGATATAATCCAAGTCCTGACCCTCGAGCATTTGTTCAGCTGAACAGTCCCTCTCAGGAGAGGAATCCCAGTGATGCTGAAGAGGCCTGTGACATCTGTGTTACTCACAGGAGCCGTGGTGCAAGACTGGAAATTCACTTCCAACTCATTATGCATGTATGGTTTCAGTTCTCTTAATGGCAGAGTGACATAGATACATATATTTTAACTACACAGCAGTGGGAGTAATACAGATCTACAAGCATTCAATATAACAGCAATATACTGCAGTCGGCACCTCTCCACAGCAACTGGGATGAGCAGGTAGCTGCTGCTGTGCCATACTGCAAACCAGCACTTTCCATGGAGAGAAAACAGGGCAGAATGAAGGCTACAAGGAGTTCTCACATTTTTACACCAGCATGTCTAAATGTTCTTAACAGGCCTTCAAAATTTCCATTTCAACCGCTGGATATGCCTATTGGAAAGAATAAGATTCAAGATGCAAGGACCATAAAAGGCAACAGGAAAGAAATCCGTGCATAAATAAGAGGAAGGAAAAAATAGGCTCACTATTCAACCGAGATGGAAATCTACTGAGGAATGATGCTGAGAAGGCTGAAGTGTGTTGTGTCTTTTCCACAACTACCACAAAGAACTAACAATTCAGTGACAGCTTTTGCTAGTTCTGCATATATCCTAAGGCAGTTTTTTCAGACCCTGGTTCTCTCTATATACAAGTTTCAAAATATTCTTTAAACTGCTTTTTTTCTGTTTTCTGACTTAAGCACCACATAGTTAGAATTAATTTTAGTAAACTTCTGGACACAACTAACTTTCAGACTGAAAGCCTTGAATAATTTAATTTGCTTATCATTTACTATTTGATCTCTTTCCGAGTTAAGTAGTAAACTAACTTGCCTTTTTTTTCCCCCTTTACATTTTCATTACAGAATCTTCTTGCTTTCTATATATCCTCCCAAGTATGTCTCAGTTTAGCCTTTCTGGCTTTAGTCCTGTATTCTTGACCTGCCCTTCCTCAGACATGTCTCCTTGCTTCTACTTTTAATACACATTTCATTTTCAAGTCACAGAAGTGATCCTGATGCAGCTGTGTCAGTTATAGGAGGAGGACATAGACACAGCTGACTGCAAACCAGAAGTTTCAGGTTTTAGTCTTTTAAAATATATCCCTATAAGAAATTAGACTACATACCAATAACCAGGAAAATCCAGTTGCTGATACAATAAGATAAAAATATGACTAGTAGATATTCAGATGAGTGAAAACAGATTAGGTGCTAATCAGGTGTGAAAGCCTGAAATAGCAACACAGAAAACCATTGTGGGTTCTTAGTCTAGAGAGCTAACCATCTGGGAAAATATTGCATATATCTTGGTTGCAATATTGTAACCCCAGCTCTCAGTGGAGGCGAGCTGCGATTCTGTCTCCCTGGCCATGCAATAGACCTGCAAGGTCTATGAGGTAGCAGGTGTTTCTCTAGTACGCTCAAAAGAGATGGTAATTTGGAGTTTTTTCCTGAAAAAGCATTAATAACACAAAACTGGAGTGGACTCACAGGTCCAAACAAGTTACGTAGATGATGTGCCACACCCTGCTTTTCTGTCTGCTTTGTCTGTACCTCCTACAACACAGAAAAATTGTCCTAAACCCTGCTTAGTCCTGCTAATAGCGAGAGATTACTGAGAGGTACAAGAAAAGCTGAACTGGACTGAAGGGCAAATGTACTGGGTGAGTTTCATCCAGCTAAGCTTAGACAACTGTATCTGTAGCTCACTCCAGGGCAAAACATTCATTTCTAAGGTGCAGTTCATCTGATCCCAAAGCCTTGAACATTCATATACATTGTTCTTAATGGGCTCTGAAGGACTCTGCCTCTCTTCACTGATCACAAAATTAGTTTAAGGTGATGAGCCCAAATACAGAAAAACCACTGACTTCTAGTGATGGGCAGAGTAAACTCCATCCCAGTTGCCAAGGCTTGACAGTAGGGTACAAAGCAAATAAATGAAGAGTTTATATTGATGCACAGGACTGACACGAAGCCCCAAGATATTTGTATTTACCCAGTGGAACAGCTCAAGGAAGTAAAAGCCTGGACTTTGAAACATGAAACTATGAACAACTTCAGACTGATCAAAGGCTTTAACCAGCTCAAATCTTTTCCAGCAGTACTTCGCAGCTGTGCTCCTGTCTGCCTCACAGAGTTGCTCCAGTCCTTGGAACAGACGTTATCCTCTTACCAAAGATCTCCAAGGATCTAGCTGTGATGGACCTAATTATAGGTAATCTGCTGATGTATGATTAAACATGCTCACCAGCACAATTTGCAGATTGCATGATACGCTCTCTTACACCAAGCAAAAGAATCTGACATTGAACAGGAATAAATACCAGCTCAAACTGCAGGGCATAAATTATCTGAAGCACCTGTTGTGTGATAAAGACAACCAAGCTGGGAAGCCCGTTAAAACAAATTCTCTTAAACAAGGACGCCTTGTCATGGACATGTTAGGAAATACAACTCTTCCTTAATCACAGTTAAGGAATAATTTGTTAATATTTATTTTTTACTACAGACCAGAGGAGGTGTGGGCAGAACTGCTAATCCACCCACCATGCTAGATGTGCTACAAATATAGTAAGAGACAATTCTTCCACTAAGGAGACTGGAAGCTAAAAATACAAGGCAGAGGCTGAAGGGCAGCCAAAGGCACAGGGTGATCCGTGTCTGCGATCACGTGGCTGGTCTGTGCCCAAGGACTGTTCTTTGTCCCCACACCACTGCTTAAATACAGGCCAGAGACTGACGGCACAAATGAGAAAAGCCTCTAGAGACTGCAGAAAAAAGGGTTGCGTGGAATGATGTCTTTCACACCGTCCTTAAGTTAACATAAAGCCGAAGATCTCAATCAGTGCAAGACTGCATGAGCTGCTGGCTACTTTTCTGTAAAATGGATGGTAGAATCTCTTTCTACGTGTCTTACCCTACCAGCACTGAGGAATGATGAAACTAGTAGCAGGATTGGATTATGAGTAGCCTCAAAATTGATCAGAAAATTGTCTTACAGAAACCATTGTGCAAATCACTGAGTGAGCCTTAGGAGAGGTCCCAGGCATGGCAGAAATCCCTTCTGAACTAGACACACAGGCCTGGAGAGGGGATTTGTGCCTTCAGTCTGAATATAAGGAGCTGCAAGACACAGGAATGTTCTACATAATAATAATAATAATAAT
>VWYH01000627.1:0-13217 GCA_013399365.1 Pampusana beccarii | reverse complement strand
ACTTGAAATCTCCACTTAATTTTGATTCTTGACAAACAATTTCAAACATAAACTGCAGCCAGGCAGGACTTCTTCATTTTGTTTAGATTTTGGGGGAAGGAGGCAGAAGGGAGAGGAAACCACACATTTCATCAGCATTTTTTATTTTTTAATAGGCTTCGCTGTAGCTGATTACCCAGGAGATGAGCAAATCTCAGCTCTGTCAAAGACAGGGTAGAAGCTTTCTCATCCTCCACAACGGTACTAACCCTCCAACACACAAATCCAAACACGGTCCACTCAGGGCTGCCAACTCAAATGCCTCAGTTGTTAAGGCAGAACAAAAAGGAAAGGACAATCTCCAAGCTATAACTGAAAGTAAATACTAATAATGATGTGTGACATTAAATGACGACTCATTTTTCACAAGGCCATTTCAGATTGTAGCTATAACCTCAGATCAGATCTGAACGACTGTGTGAGCTAAAGTCTTAGTGGAACCATTAATTATGGATTTCCTGGCTTTTATAGGTTGGAGTCAGACCTCTGATGTTCCTTTAAGATTGTTCTTCTGTGTTAATTTCCTTTGTTTCTGTGTTGGTAGCTTAAAAAAACACCCCAAGATTTTCATGGAAGTATGTGAGATAGCCTAGAAATGCCTAGTCCATAAAAGCCCTGCAATTCATGTCTCATAAAGTCCTCTAATCCATGGTCAATAAAGCTTTGGGAAGGAGCTGTACGAACCACAGTCGTTTCGCAGTTCAATGAGGTTCATACAAGAATCAATAATCTGGTTTAAATTTGCCTGGATTTGTCCTCCACCTGTATATTTCTCTTTGACTTTTCAATTTGAAAGGCAGCTCAAACAGCTAAATTCTGGAGACCTTGCATGGAAACAATGAGTTTTATGCAACTTTCATGCAAAAGCTGTAATAATGACCCAAATGCCTCTACTTTATCTTGAAGGTGAACAAGTAAGGTTTCAGGTGACAACAGGTGAGTTAGGAAACTCAAACTGGAAGAAAAACCATTTGGAAATAAATGGCCATAGCTCAAGGTAACATTATATGCAGAGACCTCAGTCCCTATAGAACATCGGGGGCTCCAATCTCAGTATATGCAAATGCACAACGGTTCTATGGGACAGGCCAAAGGGTGAACTTCTAGAACACCAATTATTTTCCAAAAATGAGTGGTAACAGTCTCACTGTTGAGTGCTAGTGAACATTACTGAGGTAACACAATATAAGTTAATGCGCCTCTCTCCTGCACAGGTAACACACCATTGCCCATATTACCCATTCTAGCTGTTTCCTCCCAAGAATGATCAGGCTGCAAAGTCTGGTGACAGGCACACATTTCTGCTCTTTTCTTGCCAATCAGAAAGGAACCACTTAGAGAGAACTCACTGTTTATTGCCTTGTGCAAGGTATGGCTTGCAATTAATGCTGATGAAACCCAACTGCCAAAAGCACAATATGCAGCAGCTGGTTTATGAAAGTTGAGACCCCATCCAATTTATGGGGAAAGCAGAGCTGGTTGTGAGTCTCTGATTTAGCTGAACAGTTTGTATTTTTTGTTCTGTTTTGTTTCCAGGAAAACACCAGAAGTTACTCCAGAACTGTGGAAGCACTAAAACCATCTGAAAGCACTAAGGCAGACTTCCCTTCTTCCAGCCTTTCCTCATTTCTAGGGCTGTGATCTCCCACTAATATCTCCCTGGGATCTTTCAGCAAGGCAGGCGACACACAGAGTCTGGTTCATCATCAGCATGGCAGGAGCAGAAACTTACGTTTCCTTATCCCCATCTCCATCCTTATGAAATTGCAGTAGAGGGGTAAAAGGTTTTGATTCAGATGAAATCACAGAGGATCACAGAGCAAACAATTTAACTCTAACCTGGGGAACTACTCTTTTAAATATTTTTCCTAGGAAGGTTTCTTACTGAAATAAAAACATCAGAAGGCACAAAAGTCTGCCACAGCTACTCAAGCACCACTGCTTTAAGCCCACAGCCACATCAGGCCAAACATCACATCAGGCTAAACATACAATATCCTTTCTGGATAGATAGGACAAGGGCAAAAGGATTATGCCGGACTGCCACGATTCCACCAGATCCATTTAAGCACCTCACTTGTCTGATGCATACGGTGAGCTGGACACCCTTGTGAAATGCTGGGACATCATAGGGCACCACAAACTAAGCAGTCCCCAGGCAGAAGATGGAAAAGTTCCTTGTCCTTGAGGCAGTCGAGTGTGTTGAACCAAATGCATCTTAGTTCATACTTAAGCATTCTCTGTGGAGAGGATCCAACCACTGAACACACTTTGAGAACAAAACGTAAGAATCCTTCTTACCGAGGCTGGCATTAACCTCAGAAACAGCCTTACTACATTAAGATTAATATGCACCACCTTAATGATAAAACCTTTACATCGCTCACCCTGAGAATACATCGAATTACAAAAAAATGAGGGAACTACTCAATTAAAAATAATGAATAAAAAAACCAAATCCCACAACACAAATATGTGGAGTTTTTTCCTTAGCAAAAGGAAAATCCTCTGAGAGACTCTGACTCATTTTACTTGCAGGGAATTTAGGTACTATGAAAATGGGAATAAGAGTAATGCTCAAGGACAATCATTACATGCATAGGCGAGCAGCCAGTTCCCAACAGATTATTTAATTCTTTTTACTTGTTAGGAGATCTATAAACATTGTGGCTGTTTATATGCCTATGACTTGCCCTGGATAAAGGCACCAAGAGCTTTCCCAGTTTTAGACGTGGAAGAATAAGTTGCCCAGGAATCCTTAAAAGCACACACCGAGAAGCCCTGCTCAAACATGAAGGCTGCTCTTATTCAAACATTGAATGGGAGATTTAACCTCAGATCAAGACTGGAACAGTCACAGAAATGTGCCAATCTTCATTCACTTGACATAGAACCCTTACTCAAGTACTTAATTTTGCTTCAGTTTGCTGTTTTCAATACTGTCTGGAATGATAAAATGTCTCAGTCCCAGAACACAGTTAAGAAGACTGAAAGTCAGATATGTCAGAATCTTAAAAACCCCCAGGAATATTCTGCATGGTTGGAAAATGGGTGAGTCTTTGGGCTGAAAACTGACAGTAAAGATTGAAAAATCATTATTGGAAGAAAGAGGGCAAACAGAATATTTTCCATTGCCATTTTTTCCTGTTTTTACTCTGACAAGTCTTTCTTTCTGTATTTTTAAATTTTCTAAGCATTAGCTTTTTTTCTCTTTGCTTTTAAATCAAATGTGCTTATGAGCCTTCCTCCTAGCTCTTCATTAGGCTCCTAAAACATCACCTCACTCCCTGTCTCTGCCAGTTAGCCTTTCTCCAACCCTCCTTATGGTCTAATCAACACGACCTAGGATCTGTAAAGTGCAACTAGTTTGGAGGCAAGAAGAGGACAGGGACCATAGAAGTTATGACTCACCTGTCTTCTATCCGAACCCAGAGGTCATTGAACTGTCTCTGGCGATGGTGTTTGTGCTGCTTCTTGTGCCATTTCTTCTGCCTCCCAAACTCTTCCAGCTGGCTGATGCTATCTGGCAACAGGAGGTGAGGAGACAGGATGTCGTCTTCATCCATCTGCAGGGGCTTCAGGGAAGGAGACGTCAGTGGGACCTGCTCAGAAAGCTGGACAGCGGGCAGGGCTGTTGCTGGGGATCCNAAAAAGGGAAAAGGCAGCTGGCACGCTATTGCTGTATTCTAGCATTTTAATCACTTCTTACAGGCTTTAGAGCCTGTGGCAGGGGTCAATGTCATCACCCCCTAGGCTGAAGGTTAAATGGCAAAATTGTGACTCTCAGAGGAAAACAGATACCTTAACAGAAGCTGATCTTAAATTAACAAAATAACTCTAGTTCCCTTATTTTTTTGTTCAACTTTGGATATCATCTGTGGAAAACAAGTCATTGTTTTGACGGCAACCATAATTATGCTTGTTCATCCAAGTTAGGCTTGGCGACAGGGAAGCCTGGGCTGATGACAGAAGCATCGTCTAATAACCAGGCTGCTGGGATGGGGCATGTGAGACCTGAACTCTGGCAGTTTTTGTATAAAGAGTAAATGAAGCAAAAAAGGGGGTAAACAACCTGTCCAAGGTCACTGTGAAACAAGACTGCCAGAGCTCCTGTTTGACATACCACCACCTCTTGCATCTAACTGGAACTATGCAGAAAAAGGTCTTTTATTGTTTTAATCTTCCAGAGTTTCACTAATTTTAGAAAAAAAGTCAATACAAACTCTCTCCTTTGATACATGGCCACGTGAACTTACATTTGAGAGCTAAGATATCTGAAACAAATAACTAATAAACCAATACTGATACAAAGTGATATTTCCCCCCGCCTAACTTCAGTAGAAGTTTCTGTTTGGTCTTAATTGAAAGAGATGAACTTTTTCTGTCTCTGGGATGGCCCAATGAGTTGTAGGTACAGAAAATGGAAGAGAACTAATATGCAATATGAAGCTGTGGTCTGCAAAACTATTTCTATTACATGGATACTATGACTTTTAAGACAGAAACAATTAAAGCCACGTGAAAAGTTTTGCCTCCTGAGTGAAACCAGTAAGACATTTTAATGAAAAAGTAATAAAAATCCAAAACTTCATTGGTGACAATGTACAAAATCTGCTGCAAGTGAAACCACATGTTTCATTTATGGAACATTTTGTTCTCTTCCAAAAAAGTCACATCTACTACTAATGGCAGCTTTTTTTTCTCTTTGATTTTTTTTTGAAGTCCATTACAATACCAGTCAAGATGGACATCTCTATTTCCAGTGCATCAGGTTTCACCCAAAGGTCCTTCCAATAGCTACTGAGAATTAATCGTTGCTACTACGAGACTCACTGGCAAAAACTACAGTAACTTTGTCACTCATAGCCAACATTACTGAAATTCTTCAAAGCTAGTATGACAGACACAGAAAAGAAACACACTTGTTTAAACTAATTCTAAAATTCTCTAAGGTTGCTTTCATTAGCAAAAGGCACAAGAAAATCCCTCTTTTTCCAAGCATCCACACTCTGAGTGAGTCCTTTTCAAACTCATTCATTCTCACTCCATGCTCTATTCTACATCACAGAGAGATCTACTGGTTCTGGATTTTTTTCCCCATTAAGATTTTCTTCCATTATTCATGTTGAAGATGAATTTTCATCAGTGCAGCAGCTTCCTGTGAGAGATCTTGGGCTTTCCAAAGCCTTCAAGACTTCTTAGGCTGTGACAGAGGCTCATGGCTGAAGCAAAGCCATCTCCAGACTCATGTAAAAGGAAAGGCTCTCATAGGTTTGCATCGGGTGGGTCCCTCAGACCACAGCAGACAGTTCTTAAATTTCTAACCAGCCATGATGGTCTGTCAGTGAAGTATCAATGTGCAAATGCAGCCATTCAGCAGCCTGGAAGACAACACAGTGCAAACTTGGATAGGATGGGTTAGGCAGGTAGGAATGACCTGGACCAAACATCTACAAACACTATGCAGACAACTGCAATGGAAACACAAGCTGTTGATACTGCCCAAAGACAGCTTGTTCTGGCACTGCTCTGGATACCTCTGCTTTTCACTGTGTGGTGTGAATTCACCAGGTCTTCCTGCAACTCAGTCATCCATATGCAGACTTGGGAGAAGACCACTACCCTGGCCACAAGGCTGTGGTGGGCAGAAACGTGTTAAGGTGGCAAGAGCATGGAGCAGACATGAGAGCCCAAAGTAGACAAACGTGATCGTCACAATTGGAACTGAGCTGTTGCTGGGATTTCTGTTTCTATTGACTTTCTTCTCCTTGCCACCAAAACTATGCCTCATGTTCTGACCTGTCAGTAATTCCCTGAGACGCTCAAGGTAGGAGCAGCCCCCACGTCAGCCCACATCTGCCAGCTCAAGGCTGGGGCCATCATTTGGTTCCTTGAAAGGTCTTAGAGACATCTGAACACATACTTTCCACCTTTTAACACCTACTATTTTGTTAACATGTTTACCTTGCTCTGAGCTCCTAGTAAACTAGAACCAGTAGAGAGGTGTGTTTATGGGTTGAGATTTTAGAAACCACTTAAGATGACTGGCAGCTCACTTCTTATTAAAATTAATGAGTTTGGGCATCAAAATCCCAGTGGTGACTTTGAAAGCTTCTAGCTTAATTGTTTCCACTACCATCACATGAGCCACAGGTTGTAAACTCAATATTTCAGAACATTCTTTGGGAAGAGAATAAATAAACACTGAAGAAACGTTAAAACGTTGTAACCTAAAGAGGGTTATAAACCAACCACTTGTACTCCTGAGTTGACGCAGGGGGAATAGCTCCACTGTGGCAACCGCATTTTACATTTGGTCGATACTTGTTCCATTATTCCTGTACTACTAATAACTACCCCAAGATCTAGGAGGGACTGTTGAAGGCTGTATGTTGACACACACTTGCTTCTTTCAAAAAAATGTATTTCGTTTGTTTGTTTGTTTTTTTAAACTGATTAAATCTAGAGGCTTAGCTGTTTTCAAATCTGATCATCTTCCTACAGACATTCAACTAGAAGTAAAATCAAGACTTTCAATCCCATGGAATATGGATATTTAATCCAAATACATTGTAAGAATATTTAAGTATTTTAATTCAAAGTAAGGCAGCCTTCCTACCAGAAGATAACTTTCCCATTGACTTCAGTAAAAATTCTATTAATACAAAGGGATTCAATTTATTAATATTCTGGATTTCCCTCCCCTCCAAAAAAAAAAAACACCACCAAAAGACAAAAACCTCCCATCTGCAATAGGATACCTGGACAATAGATCTCCCCATTGCCTGAAGCTTTACTGTTAGATTCAACTGATAAATTAATGGACTATTTCGTGCCCTTCCTTTGGTCTCAGTCTCAATGCACTCTGTTAGCACAGCTGCACTGTATGAAAACATGGGGATATAACACACTTTTTTTCCCCACTCCTTCAATACTGCTGAGACAGCTTTTCAAGATACATAGTTATTTTTGAAGCCAGAGAAAAAGCAGGGCTAGTTTTCAGTTTGTGAGGCCACAGTGCTTCTGCTGAAGAAAGAGTGAGAAAGTACCACGCAAATATCTTGGTTCACACAAAGATCTCAGAGATTTTTCATTAATAACTTGATACAACTCCAGGCTTAGAGGCTCCACCCATTTTTAAATCTATCATTCCCACACAGGGTGGTCTTTGAGAAACTAAAAGTATTTCAGGCCCTTAGGTGGGGTTTTTTTTTCTCATCTTTGACCTTAATTTCCTTCCCTGGGATGCACGGTTCTGCAAAACAAGTTCTTTAAAATAAAAGAGTCAAAATAAGAAAACTTGGGGAGTCTCAGCAAATATCCTACACGGCTTGGTTCTAAGGTACAGCAAACAGAGTGAAAACAGGAGAACATTTATTCTTTCTAGTTACTGAAAACGCTTAATCCACAGACAAAGACCCCTGTGGTTTTGTTTCACTTCTGATGAAATTTGCCATCCTTTTCTAATTCTTTTCAAGAATTAAAAGAACAAAACAAAACACACAAGTAGTTTAGGCTAGGCTGAATGCTCCTTTAGGCTGCCTCAGCATTTCTCTTTCTGCCTTGTGGTCTCTAATGTCGCTCTGTGCTGGCACTGACAACACAAAATGGACTCACCATCAGGATTTGCTGGGGTTATTGAGTGCATCTGGTCAGAAAAATGACATTAACATCATGAAGTCCTGTAACAGCTTATTTTCATAAGTTCCAGGCTTAAAATTGCCCAGGTCCCACTTTCATTCAACCCCAAGCCACCTGGCAGTCTAGCTGTGCCTTTCTCCTTACCCAGGCAAGCATCTTCCTACCTCTAATGCCAGGTATCCAATTTCTACAGCTCAGAGGACCGTGACCACCTCTGGGCTTGATAACCGCCTCTGTAGGGCGAATCTGAGCATCCACATTTCATTCCTGCTCTGAACAGCCCGTGCGAATAGCCCACCTTTCCCTACTGGTGAAGGCTGCATGGTGTTAACACACCACCTTGCACCACACCTCATCCCCCCCAACAGGGATTTTCCCAACCAGCAATTCATTGACAATTGTCTGAGGGGAGCATCAGGCAGGGCAGACCCCACTGATGCATCTGCCCACCGACCCTGACTGAGTGATGCAAATAAGGTTTGGGGTGAGTCCCATTGAGCCTCCCCCGGNTGTAGGGCGAATCTGAGCATCCACCTTTCATTCCTGCTCTGAGCAGGCAGTGCAAATAGCCCACCTTTCCCCACCAGTGGAGGATGCGTGGTGTCAACACAACACCTTGCACCACACCTCGTCTCCACCAACAGGGATTTTCCCAACCAGCAATTCATTGACAATTGTCTGAGGGGAGCATCAGGCAGGGCAGACCCCAATGACCCCTCTGCCCACCAACCCTGACCGAGTGATGCTAATAACTTTTGGGGTGAGTCCCATCGAGCCTCCCCGGAGCTTCAGCAGGGCCAGGAGTTTGCTCTGGGCTTTAGTTCACAAGGGAGGACATGTCTTTGCTGACCACACACATCTCCCACACAACTAAATCATTTATCTATTTTTCAGCAACTTTGCGGTAACATTTCTGTTCCCTCAGATATGTGCAGAATCTTCTAAAACGCGGGTTTGCCAATCTGTTATTTGCATCTCGTCTTCGTAGCGCGAGCAATGGAAAAGTTTTGCTGAGAAGACTGCCACGCTTCGCACGAGCTTCCAAGTACAGCAGCGGGGCTAAGGTTTCCTTGCTTCAATTTTCGGAACTGTCAGACAAGGAAAGATTTTGTTTCATCCAGAGAGAGGCTGCGGTGATAGCGAGGAATGTGTGACGTGGCAGCTTTATCCTTATGCCACCGTTCTTGGGATGCACCTGGATGACAGCCAGACACTAAGTTAAGAGCACTTATTACAGATGAATTCTCATAAATTCCAGTTTGGATGTCTTTGTCAAGGCAGGAATTCGTCAATCCCTCACACACATCCTTACTCCCCTTGCCACAGGCCACAGAGACATCTGCTTCTGGCTTTTTTTCTCTTATGCATCTCTCAGAGCAAGCAGTCATGCACACCCATGAGATGGGCACCAGAATGTCCTGTCCCACAAGAAGTTTTATATTTTTCTTCTCTTCCATGCTAGGATGAAACTCGGATTTTCAAAGCTCTTGGGAGAGCAGCAAACAAAAGGAGAACAGAAAACCAGGCAGAAATTCTAACCCAACCCAGTATAGGTTATAGGGCCTTCTTACTGGAGATGTGAAGTATGGATTCAGACCATCATCTCCCACATAACCAGGTGACACCAGTGCATACCACCGTGGAGTTCATAATAATCTTTCCTTTTTTACTGCAAAAGAGAGTAACTCCAAAGAAGAGATGAAAGAATTAGATTCTCCCCATACCTGACTTATCTGAGCTGCTTCAGGTAAGTGCCATAAATTAACGAGGAAGAATTTGGGCTCAAGAAACAGCAAACGAGAATCCTTGTGAAATATCTGATTATTCACGCACCTGATTGGCTTAATTGTAATTAAGTTATTTATGTAGGATGTAGTTGCCTTAGGCCTGTATGCTAAAGATTTCCATTTCTTATGTGGAAACAAAATTGTCTTTTTCAGAGCTGACTGCATCTCATGAGCAGTTAAATTAGGTTAAGTAAGTTAAATTAGATTACAGTCCACCCAAAACTTGGATGGTATCTCTGGACTCAGAATCCACATCAGAATATTTATTTGGGAAGAACCACTATTGTTCAAGACCTGTGACCTTAGTTTGAAAAGGATTTTGGTCCTCAGTATATATACACACACATATACGTGTATAAGCAAACCCTCAACTCTGTGCATAAATGAAGTGAAAAGCTTGTGAGTTCAAAATATTCTCATGGATGGTGATGTTTTCCTTCCCAGTTTGAGAAACTATGAAATAAGAGAAGTAAAACTTTCATTATCTACTCCATTTCATTAAAACTGGAGCTGACTGAGGACACAGGAGAAGAAATGCAAGCTTTCTGCAACTTGAGCAGCTGAATTTGCTGAAAAGAGAGGACAGCTGAAACATTTATAACATCCCATTTCCACATTTTCATTTTAATATTTTTATGTCAGAAAACTCAAAATGTTTCATTTCAGCACTTTCTGAACAAAGCTTTTCCTTTTTTTTTAGTCTTCTGTTTTCAAAGACTTAAATGCTACAAAGTGGCCTTTTTTGTTTAAAAATTGATCTCAATGAAAAAGAAAAACCCAACTAATAAATAAAAATGACAAAAAAAACCAACAAACAAAACCCAACCCCTGACTTCAAAAATGTCCTCAAAATGTTCCACTTCAGATTGCTCTGAACTTATTTCCCCTTCTTGACTTTTTGGTTCAATTCTTGAACTGAATAATCCTTTGTTCACACATCTTTAGTGCAAACAGTGTAAGCTGCACACTCCAGCCTCAGAAGATGGGCTGTGCCCGCAGAGGAAGGACAGGTCGACTCTCCAGTCTTGTTTCCAACTCCCACATTAATGGTAAATAAGAACCTTCTCTGCTCATGGCACACAAAGCCTCATCTCAGACTCTATTCCCTAAACCTTTACCATCTTACTAGCACCATACCAATTTAGTGCTAAATTATTTCTGCCTGGGTAGTTTGGTTTAAGCAAAATATTCATAATACAGCCACCTTTGCTGCCTCACAGTCTTATGGAAGTTGTACTTAAGGCTCCTTGGACAGAACACCTATTCCATAGATCAAGATGGGCTCTTTTCTGCTCAAGCATCCTGGCTCAACATAAGAGCACGTAGCTATTCAGCTGTCCTGGGACATCTGTTTTGTTCTGGAAGTCTACTTCACAGAGGAAAGGTCTTCACATTCAAATTACAACTCCTATATGTCTATGTACCACTGAAAGAATTGCCACATAACATTAACTGAAGCATTTCAGTGACTTCTAATAAACTTTTGAGTGCTGACTTCACAATGCATTTTCAGTATTTCTGCTTTTCCTCCCTGATTTTGAGCAGAAACAAATGTTGGCATTTTCAAGCTTTATTCCACACACTTTTTTTTCTGTTATTGCTTGAAAACCACTAGTAACAAGAGTAAATATATGGCCCTTTCCTTTTAATAACTTTAAATAAACACATATATATTGCTATAATAAAGAACAATGGTGGACTTATTACTAGGCCATGTAATCTCTGCTTCCTCTTTATAAACCCTCTGATCTTTCTGTGTTTCTTTGAGGTGATGTCATATTAATTATACACAGCAGATTTTTCAGGTGCTGGAAATTAACTTCCATCATTCAACAGGTTCTGCAAGGAATAAAATTCTTACACAATTTGGCCCAACCCACAACACTAGGTTTCTTCAGGTCTAATTGTGACATTTCAAAGCTTTAGTTTGGGCTCAGGTTTTGGGCCAGTTCTAATTCTACAGCATATTTACGGTGCTTTGGGCATTGTCTGGGAAACTGGACAATGGTGACCAAATGCCACCATCTCAACTCAGCAGTTACTATCTCAGACTCAAATGACTGGAAAGCAAGGGCTGAACAAATCCTTCTTGCTCCTCCAGCTGCCACCATCAAACTGGGGACACTCACCAAAACTCATCTCTCTCCCTCTTCCATTTAAAGTCAATGGAGCTCCTGATGTCTATGGCTCTCCGCTTCTATCTGGTCATCACCAGCTTTTGAGACACTGAGTTGCATAGTCACGTCTAAAGGCGGGTTTGCTAACTCAGTGCAAAACTGTTCTTATCTCAGGCGTTGCTATTCCCAAACCACTCCTGACCTCGGTTTAAGCATAGAAAAGAAAACGGGGATGCATTTACTCCACCCAACTAGTTGTCATCAAGGCAAGTTTCAAGATTAAGAAGCTGACTGACAAAAACCCTCCCAAACTGGTGGCTTGATGTTGATTTCTCAGTAGAAAGACAGGCAATAAACAACTGTTGCCTGTATCTGACTTGTTTGCAGTTCAAACTGAATTCCGCTCCCGGATTGTCTCCCTTGTGAATTGTTTTCCCTTCTCTGCTGGATCCTCCAGAGAGAAGAAACACCTGCAGGAGCCCATATTTTCCCATCACATCTTAAATACAAACTGTCCACAGAGACATCAACTGAGCAAGGTACCAACTGCCTAGTTGAAGGACTAAAACATTTTTACTGACTTCAGACTTAATTTAAGGTCAGATTATTCAATGTATGCCTGGCACTGTTTCCTGTACATCCCTCTGATGCCCTTGAAGCTGGGCCCTGGCAGAGAAGAGATCCTGGGTGGATCACAAATCTGTACAAGCATGACAACTTGTTTTCCTTAAGCACTCTGTTCAGCCCAGGCTCCTACAGCTGTAAGACAACAACAGATAACGTAGGCACATAAGTAGCAGCTATCACTAGAAGGAGAGAGACGTGGAGCACTTAAACTGAGCAGCAGGCAGAAGTGTGGAACCAAAGAGCCGTAAGAAGACCATGCCTGCAAGAGATCCTGCATCTCTGTTACACCGAATCCACTTTTCTTCTCTGTAGCTGACACTGTAAAACATCTGATCTGCTCAGCCACTGACGGCTGCTGAGCTAAAAAAAGGAACACAGAGCCAGCCTGCCTTTCTCTAAAATACTGTTATAACCCATTGGCATTGTTTTTATCAGAGGGCTTGAGTGTTTCCAAGAAAAGAATGAAGCAGTTGTCACAAACCCCGTTCAGACAACACTTGAGCCTGCGGGCATTTTTACTGCACTGTAATGGACAGAGCCCTTGAAGGCGGGAGTTCTTCCTCCAGACTTCTCTTGCTTCAATGTCTAACACTGTTGAATCAACTCTAATGTTAATGGACTTCACATAAGGTCTCTCTACATATTAGTTTGGTTTCACCTGGGTTCCCTCTCTGTATTAACTCACACTGATGAAACTGCTTGTATCAAATACTTATTTCTGTCTGACGAATCCATCCCTCATTAAAATTCTTCATTAGTGATGCACGCACATTGGTCCTGAAACCTTAAGGAATAAAAGAAGGTTTTATATTATCTTTTTTGGTTGTTAATTGAAACCTATGGGATTAGACCTCAAACTAAAGCTTGAATATCTAGGAGGCATCTGAGGCCACAAGAAAGATCGATTTTTAATGAACTCGGGCAAATCTCGCTGAACAGTTACAATCAACAGGGCCCAGGTCATCTCCTCTTAAAGCAGGAGAACTTGCACTGACCCCAGAAAATA
>VWYH01000624.1:1951337-2135241 GCA_013399365.1 Pampusana beccarii | reverse complement strand
ATATATATATATGCCATTTCTTTTTGTTTTATGCTGTGAAATGCATGAATGCCTTTCAGGAGTAGCCCTGCATACAGGAGCTGTTTTGAAACACTTTTGCTGTAAAGTGGGAGGCAATTTACTGTGCTCTTCACATTTGGTTTAAATAGAAAGAAGTGGGTGGCTTGTGTACCAGGAACCAGTGGATTGTGAACAAATTTCGCAGCTGCATTTTATAACCTGTATTAATCTTCAAGTTGTATATCAGTGGATGGTAGAATGGTAAAGGTGGGTGAACTGCCAAAATGGAATCGCTGCTTAAACAAAAACGATGAGTTGGTGCTGATGAGGCTCCTGTGACGGGTGCCGGAACAGAGTTCAGGGTCTCAGAGGCAGTAACGACACCCAACAAAGGCAGAGAAGCTTTGTGCAAGTTCTGCTTATGACGGGTGGAATTGTGAGGTCTAGACATGCAGAAAACCCGCAATTTTCACCGTCTATTATATTTAGTGAGTGAATAGTGGAGTAAGACTTGAGAAAGGGGGAAGGAGGGTGCATTTTTTTTAACCTTTATTAGTTCCAATCTCTTTCTAATTGTTTCTTTTCAACGTTACCAGTGCAGCCTCGTCCCTCCTTCAGGCAACACGCAGACGAGTGTGTGCTGAACTGGAGAAAGAGAAGGATTCTGAGCTGAAAATTGCTTTGACACTAAACCAAGACATGTAAGTGAGGGAACTGGTGTGGTGGGAGCCAGTCTTTATTATCATATTATCATCCTCACGTGCCGTGTAACGGATTCAAAAGTTAATCACTACAGAAGTTGCTTGTAGACACTGAAGTACATGATTTGAGATCATGCGAAGTTGAGCGCAAGGCAGAGGATCCTGAACAGTTCATTGCTCTGGAAATTGGTTGCTTGCAACAGGCGAGTGTGTTCATATTTTGGCATCAGAGGTACAGCTGCTAACACCACCACATCAGATGAAGAACACGAGCTATGGATGTGATTAACCAGAACGTTCTGCTGCAGTGTTGTATAAGAGCTTTAAAATGTTTGACTTGTTTATTGTGTTATTAGCAATAGATTTTAATTTTCACCATAGAGCCGTACCTACTCGATAGCCTTAAGTAAGTGGAACAATGTCAGTATTTCAGTGAAAACAGCTCACGCTTTCTTTTAAAGGCTTGAGATGTGGAAGATAGAAACTGAGCAGGGAAAATATGAAACCCTCCATGAACAACTTAAAAAAGATGAGGAGGAGCTAGAGACGCAATACCAAGAACGAGCCAAAGTGCGGATTCAGAAGGAAAAAATAGCAGCACTGCAAGCAGAAGGAAATCAGCAGTCTAGAGAAAAGTAAGCGCCTAGAAGTCAGACTGCTTCCTTTCTATGTGTTATTTTTAGCCAACTCGCTATTTCAGGTGTTGAGAAGATTACCTAATTCAAATACCAGTGCTATTGTGTTTCTTAGCTGGGCATTGCTTCAGGAATATTTTGTGAGGAAATAGAATTAAAATAAGAATCGCCTACAGTCTTGCGGTTTTACGGGTAAAGATTTCTAATATATGAAAATAAACTTGCTAAAGACAAAAACTGTGAATGCTTTTTGTCTAAGGAAATGAAGTGCATTAGATTGACTGACTGCACGTGTGAGGGGGAAGGACTAATATCCTCATTTCAGCACATATTAATAAACTTCTCGGCCCCACCATTCGATATCACTGTGTTGGAATCAAGGTTTCCTTAGTTCTGCTGCAACTGTTGGTTTCCTGTGTTTTGTAGAAAAGAAGAGGAAGCCCAGAAAGAATATGAAGAAAGGCAGAAAAAAATGCTTGAAGATGCCAAAAAGAACCATGAAAAAGCGGTGTGTTTCCTGAGAAAAAGCATGGCAAGGTTACTGCTCACTCCTTTTCTCTTGTTGTATGTTCTGCTTTATCTTTAGTCTTTGAAAACCAATTGTTTTTCTGCCAGGTGTATCTTCTGTTACACCTGGAAATTTTCTGCCACAGCACCAGTGCTGTGAACTATTTGCATTTCACATGGCACAAAAGGACTTGGAAAGAAGAAAATCCATTTACTGTCTGAGTGTGGTTCTCAGATTCCCTGTAGCTGAGGGACTCTCTTACTGATTTTTTTTTTTTCTGAGGTTATCATTATATTAGCTGGAATACTCTTGGACTTCATTCATGCCCACATATTTCTAGCTTTTAGAGATTCTAGGGTTTATTTTTAGTGTGGGTACAAGTGGTTGGCTTGTATAAACATCACTGCGTAGTTGTTTAGATATTGATTATATGAGCAACACCTGAATTCTTGCTTTATTTCAGCAACTAGACATATGACATAATGTGGAACACATTCTTCGTATTCAAAATTTAAAAAAAATAATGTTGAGCAAACTAGTTGAAAGCCCGTTGGCACTTTAACTTGAGCGGTGCCGTATATAGAAGAGTCTTCCAACTGTTCCGCTTTCCCCACACCCAGTATCATAGTAAACACAGAGGCTCACAGGAAGAATGGTGACATTGACAATTACTACTTGTGAGGTTAAACACTCTAATACTAAAAGCTTTCCAGGATATGAGCCTGAAACATTTTACTTTGCTTACAGAATTCATGAAGAAAATGCAAAAGAAGAAGAGAGAACTTGGGAGCATATGGAGAGGAGGATACAAGCTGTGCTGTCCCTGAAAACCAGCATCGCTTCCAACAGGGTACTGTGCTGGGCTCCCGCGGGGACTGACAAGCGGGCTGCTTGGGCTGCTGCGTTTTAATGGAAGTAATTCAGTTTTCACTGCAGAATTGTTGTGTGATGCTGTCAGATCACCGACCAAATCTCTTTTGAAGCTGGGGGGAATTTATCTAGGAGTAATGGTGGTAGATTCCTCTGGGCAGATTTTGACACGTCTGCTTATGGAGTTCATTCTGTCAGCAATCTAGTTGTTCTGGTAGGGTAACTGTTGGTAACTCTTGAAAAATAACACATACTTCTGGCCAACTTCTGGGATAACTTATTTGCAGTATTTCCAGTTATCTGGATCCTAGTGCAGAAATACTTCACGTGGAAGAAAACCAGTTACCTAAGGATTTAAATACTATAAATTGAGAATTTCTGAGCTATGTTACTTTGCTCTTCTACTTATGTTCTGTAGAATCTGAAGGAATTATCTTAATTTGATATTGGTTTGATTAGAACTGTGTCTTTTCCTGTTGCGTCATTGAGTAACATTTCACGGGCAGGCTAAGAGGGTAAAACGTCACCCTGCCCTAGTCAGAGCTGTCCGCATCTCAGTGCGCCAGGACTGCTGTGGGTATCAAAACCAGTCAGTTCTACTTCAGAGGAATCTACTGCCAATTTATACTTGGATAAGAGGACCAGATTCTTTGCTTTATATTCTTTAATATGGGAATCAAATAGGTAACTGTGGTTTGTATGGCTTCATAGGAGAAACTCCGAACTCTGCAGGCGTGGAAGAGAGCAAAGGCCTTGGCAGCCAGGGAGCGGGAGGTGAGGATGGGGGAAGCTGTCCTGGCAGGAGGAGGCAATGTTGCCAAGGAAATCCTTCTCCATAAACAATCGCTAGAGCATGAAAAACAGAAACAGTAAGTCTTCATACCTATGTCAAACTCTCAGCTGCTTGCTGGTGCTCATGCAGGAATATATTAGAGTTCTAACCAGATTCGGAAAACGTAACATCTGTGGTGCAATCTCAAGGGAGTGAACTCATTTGGTACTCTGGTATTTGCAGTTGGTTTGAAGTGACTTGAACTTCTAGCTTAGGTGTTATTTGAAGACTTGCTATTTAGCTTAAAGGCTCAAAAAAGCCTGGACTGCAGTTAATATTATTAGTAAACAACCATTGGTTTCATATTTCTTACACCATTGGCTTACAGAGCTTCTAGAGAATTGCAAAAGTCAAGAAAAATGGAGATCGTATCTCGAATTTTGCAAGAAAAAGCTTCTATTCACAAGCAGAAAAAAAGTCAGTCCCGTACTAAGGCAATCAAGAGTGCTCATAAACTTGGGGATTCTGCAGTGTGGAGAAGGAGAACATGGCGATATATTGAGCAGACCTGCAGTCATTCCGCTGGAGCAACCCCACAGGTAACCAGAGGCCTCCGAACCCACGGTCTGTGGGGTTGTGGTGTGCGAAAGGTGCAGGGCAGAGAGTTCTGTTGCCTGTGAACAGCACAGGCTGCGACGAAACAGACAGTACCCAACACGTGTGGAGTGATTCCTCCATTAGATCTCTTAAGGACTGTGAGTCTCTCTTTTCTTGATTGTTGATGCTTGTGTGAATAAAGACATTGTCCCATTTGGTGTGGGGTGGTTTTTTAAGGGAATTTGTCAGAGGAGGTGAATTTTCAAACACACAAATTGCAACAGGCATCTAAACCCTACGCAAAGTACCGGCCCTTCCTGTTTAATTACATTCATCCCTGAGTGAGGATTCAGATCAGTTTGTCAGCACAAGAGAAATGTTTCCACTGTATTAGAAAGGACACACGATATGTTCAAAAATGACAGTTCCTATGCCTGAGGAGTAGTTTCTAGCCTCCTATAGTGTACAGTTAATGCTATATAGATGTTTTTAACATAAGATTTTGCCTGTGTTCAGTGTCTTAAGAAGGTATCTCCCTAAGTTGTCTTTGGCCTCTGAGCTTTACAGTCCTGCCATTTTTGTATTAAAAGATCTCCTCCAAAACAGTTAACTGTTGAAATAACTGTCCCCTAGTGATTTTTACCTTTATCTTTAAAACTTATGTTCTTTCCCAAAAGTCGTGGCGTTCTCCATCAGTTTATTCCTCAGCTGGTGAGAGAAGTCCTCCTGTAGGAGAGATTTCTGAAACAGTTCCCCGTGATGCGCTCTGGGAAAGTGGTGAAGATGAGAAAGAGAAGGACAAGACCCTCGCAGAACCAGAGTTCCCGGGACTTTGGAGTCAGGAACATGACTTGCACAAGGTAAATGTTGGGATATCTCTTACGTGAAACAGAAAAAGTGCATGAGATGCTTTTGTAATCGACTCATTGTGAATTTAGCCTTCACCAAGTTCTGACAGGGTCCATTCAGCTGAGGATAAATTCAATTCTTCATATAGAAGCTGGGAGGGCGAGTTTGATCTGGAGAGCAGCAAAGGCTGGCCAGATACTAAAGGATTCCATTCACAGACTTTTCTACTTTGAGCTACAAGTTGTCTGTTCACACTTACAATCCTGGTGGTTTTTACTCATGTTCTTTATTAGATATCCAAAGAAGAAATGGATCTAAAGAAGCTGTCTACAAGAACAGAGAAAAAAGAAAATATCCACAAGCAAATAATGTGTGGTCATGAATATAAGGGATGTACTTTCTATAGTAAGCCAAGCTGCATTCATTTCAAGGTTAGTGGCCATTTTGCATAGGATCCATAAAGATGATGTATGTATTTACTATATGTGTATAGCAATGCCTTGATCAAAATTCTGTTGCACTGGGGAGAAAAAAAGAATTCTTGTTGTCTTTAGCCAAACCTGAAAGAGCACCTGCCTTTTCTCTGGCAATCTCTGGGGTAAGTTACAGTCAGGTTAAACAAACTACTCCTGAGCTGCTGGCTCTATAGGCTGTTTGTCTGGAGCAAAGTGCTGCTTTATGGGTTTATTCAACACTGCACATAGGCTTGTGATGCCAGTAGGAATTGTGAGCACAGCCGTGGGGAAAGCAGTTGGTTTTGTCATTACACATGTAAATGCCATTTCCTGTAATTCACCCCACCTGATACGTTTGGTGTTCCAAGGATTTTGATGTCGGTCAAATCTACAAAAAGAAGATAGTTTTGATAAATGCAGCCTACAGTGTTAATTCCTGCAGACTAGTGGGAATCAGTGAATGGCTCAAGGACTTCATCAGTATTAAGTGAGTAAAACTACCTGTGGACACATTGCCTGTTTTACCTTTGTACCACATCAGGAAATGTAGCCAAATTCTGTAGCAAATTAAATAGATTTCACTAAATACAACTAAATTACCATATTCCATCCTGGTATGATGAGGAAAGGGACTGCGTCTCAGAGCTGAGAAGAGGCTTCCTGAGCCACATGTCCCCGTTTTCTGAAGTGGGGACAGCGAGGGACCGGTCCCTGACCTGTGGTCTCTGAGCCAGCTCTGAACGAGCAGGAAGCTTCTTGCCAAAAAGTCACCCCCTCTGTTTGTGGCACAAAGGCAATAATTCTTGCCTCTTAAAAGCACTTTCAGACTATCTGAGTAAAACCTCAATAACGAATCAGCCTTTGTAGTTTTACAATTGCAGCAGGGTTCTGTAGCTTCTCATTAATCTGTCACTCATTCTGATTTTCTAAGTAATTAATCCAAGTGGGGGGAAAAAAAAAAGTCTGCCGTTGTTAGCAGAATAGGAGCTGGATGTTTCATACATAACTTTAATCTGGAGTTCTATGTTAACTATCTCCATAGCTTTGACCCCCCTGGCAAAGTGTGTGCTGGAATGTCCTGTGAGGTACTGGTGACATTTAAGCCGATGGTAAGTGATGCTGAGTGCTCAGTTACACAGCAACGGGAATCCTTGGATAATCCACCAGTTTGATTAAAAACATCAGTAATTGAATTTCCTATCTGTTAACAAGGAAACAAACTACATTGGTAGAAGAGGTACTGTTGGACAACTGTGTGCATCTTCAAGCTCTGTTAAATTGTAAGAATGCATATTCTAAGGGCAGGTGTTAGAAAAGCGCCTGTCACTAAGTATTCTTTGAGTATGTTTTGAAACTTGCTCTAAACAAAACCACTGATAATAGCCAGGCAGTTACCAAAGACTGTTGTAAAGCAGAAATGTAGACTCTGTAGAGATACATTTTACTATGTTACTCAAAGTATGAGTGAAAATGTTTTTCCTCAGACTACATAGGCTAAATCTTTACAAATTACTTGGTTGGGGCTTTTTTGTTGTTGTTTTCTAGATAAATGAAACTCTGGAAGGAGAAGTCATGTTCATGGCACAGACAGGTTCCTTTTCTGTTCCATTGAAATGTACAGCCAAGAGATGCATTGTAAGTGATACTTAAGTATGTTCACAGCCAGCATAACAACAGTAATAGAAAATATGAGAGACCATAAACATTATTGAAAATATCTAGTAAGAAGTATTTACATTTCTTTCTTTTTTCCTTTTGAAATGGAGAGTCTTTTCCAGAAAATGACTATTTCCTTAGCTTCCCAGACTACATTGAGATTTATACAAAATTATCTTACTGGAACAATGTTGAATTGGTAGGTAAATATTACCTAACTACCTGAAGATGTGTGCAAGCTACTACTAAGAGCAGAATTTAAGCTGTTTTTTCCATTGCCATATAGTGGACTGAAATGGAAGTGGCTCAGTTTAACAAGACATTGTATTAATGAGTTGGCTTCCACAAAAAGGCAGAAGGATGCCCATGGTCCATGTGTTATTTGATACTATCTTTGAAAAGATAATAAGAACTTTAAAGTCTTATTCTTGAAAAGGTGGATGCTCATTGAATTGACATTACTGGCTATCTAGGACAGTAGTAATTAATGGTTTATCTTCTCACAGCTGGCACTAGATAAAGAGCTCATTGACTTTGGCAGCCATGTGGTGGGAGAGACGATTTCACGGACCATCGCCCTGACAAACAGTGGAGCTTTGGGGACAAGATTCAGAGTTCAGCCATCAGCAGGTGACAGTAGTACAGGCGGAGCAACAGCGAAGTCTTCCCCTGAAACACTGGTAGGTTCAAAAGCATTTCCCTAAATTAACAGAAACGTTCTGCTTGGCCAGGTGCAGTTGAGCCGCAGAACCACAGGGCAGCTCGGGCTGGCGGGGACTTGGGAAGATGATCTGGTCTGACCTTCAGTAGTTCATGTTTGGATTGACATATCTCAGTGTAATCTGCTAGACCCCCAAATATCACAAGACAAATTTAAAAACCATTATTTTGAGTAGGGAGGGGAAACCAACACCACCCACCCACTGTGGTAGGAACTCATGCTTTGAAATCCCTGTGGTGATCAATATCATCATAAGAGTTCCTTTTTCCTCAAGTCTTGCCTAGGTAGTACCCGTAAATAGACTTCACAAGTCCTTGACCAGAGAGAACATCACTTGGAGGTTGCATGTCTTTGTTTTGAAGTGCCCACACATTCTTGTAAACACAGCACAGAAGATACTTCATTTTTGTTCTGGCAGTGCGGTCTTTAATTTCTTTGATTGCTGAAGTGCAATTGGCTCAGATGGTTTTCAAAATTCTCTACTTGATAATCTAACCCAGTTCTAAGAAAAGGGTTGACCTCTCTTTTGAAACACTGCATTAAACAGTGTGTACAGAGAACCTGCTGAGCTGTTTGCCTTGGTTTTCAGCTCTCACACTATCTTTACATTCAAAGCAGTTAAAATAAAGAATTCGTGAAATAGCATGGTCTGTATCCGTCGTTTTCCTGCTGTATTCTATCTTTTGTAGGACTGTAACAAACAGAAGTCTAGTTTTAGCAGACTTAGTTTTGACAGAGAATTTCCTGTGTTCCCACTAGAAAAAAGTGTTTGTTCTGTTAATTGTAAAATAACTAACACTATAATGTATTGCTCCCACTATATTATTTACACGTTTTGGGCAGACAGCAAAAATTAAATCTGCTCATTGATAAAGGTCTAGTAGAATGTGCAGTTTTTAAAGTGCAACACATTTCACAAAGATCTGATTTGCAGCTGCTTGATAAAAATCAGAGCTGCTGCAAGCTCGATGAACAGTCACAGGAGAAAATGGTTTTTCTGTGTTTTCTAATAGGTCACTCAACGTTTCAGTGCCTGTGTCCCTGAAAAGAAAGTCAGCACCAGGCCGGTGGCAGCTGGGCTTGAGGAGGAGCAGGTTTGTCCTGAGCACAGTGAAGCAGCGACCGGCTGCACAGGCCGGGGGGAGCCGGGGGGGCCTGAAACGGGCCCGAGCGGGACTGACACAGGTGAGGTGACTGCTTGAGAAACTGCCAGCGCAGCAACCCAGTTACGCGTTATCTGTTTGTAGAGTTCCCTTAAAGAACCATGGAATTCAGATTGCGGAGCTACTCAGTAAATTAAGTAGTTCATCATTCTAGTAGTAATGTTATATTTCTTTGTGTGCTGCCTCACAAAAAGCAACTAAAAATATTGTACTGACACCATTACATCAAAAGCAGCAGAGAATCTCGCTTCTCATTAGTGATCAACAATTCAGTCTCAGAAGAATATAGAAACCAACTAGCTTACAGAAACTGCAAAATTGTTATAGTTCTTGTCTCAGCAACTAAATACCCACTTCTCAGAATAGAAATCCACATGACAGGTTTATTTTTATAGTCTGTAAATGTAGGAACAAGGAAGCAGAGAGATGAACCTCCTCAGACGTTTTCCATCTCATTTCTAATATTTACTATGTGCTTAATAAAATCCAGTCTTGTAGAAGAAAGACTGTATTTCTTATCTGTATTCTTTAATACTTCTGGATATTGATCATTCCAATTGCAGGAAACTAGAAGTTTTATTTTTTTCCTTACCAGATCAACTTGATCAAAATGTATTAAATTCCATATCAGATCTAGACACAGAGACTGCACATAATTTAGTGGAACTTTCTCCTGAAGAAACACCAGTCGAAATTATGCTTGGAAAGGTAATGAATATCCTGGGATACAGACAAGATTTTCACCAGTTAAGCCTACATCAAATAAATTGCTTTGGATGGAAATGCTGAAGTATGTGACCAATTTCAAGCCCATTGGATTTCACTGTATCACAGTTAATGCTTAAATTAAATCACGTGACACATTTTCCCTTTCTTTTTTTGTCAAACTCTTTTTTTCTGCTGCGGTGTTCTGTGGTTATACAGAGTTTAGTGGCAACACAAAGGTGGGGCAGGAAAGATGTCTGGGAAATCTCTAACTTGAGCCATATTAGAAAATCTGGGTATGAGAGTCCAGATCCTAGTTCCTACCAACATTAATGGCTTCTACCTATGCACACAAAAGGCAGTAATACAGTCAGATTTTCATTAAAAACACGTTACTTCTTGTTTAGGTTACTGAAGGTGAAATTGGACCCTTCAGCTCAGTCAAACTCCAGGTTGTGTTTGTCCCAGCCATCCCTGGGGAGGCGCGAGCAGAGTTTGTGATCACGTTTGACAACACCGACTGCAAACCAGTGAGTGATTTTGTGTAAGACTTGCTTCAAAACACTGTGGAAAGAGAGTTTAAAATCCTCCTACTTCTGCTTTTCCCAAGAATTAAAATTGCTCAGAATCCTCTATTAGAGACAGGAGAAGGAGACAGAGGAAGATCTGTTTATGAACATTATAAGAAATAACAATGAAGTACCATGTAACTATGTATTCTGTGGTTTGATGGGAGGTAACTGTAAATCATGGCCCATCTTTCTGATGCAGTTGGGTTATTAAACCTGTTGTTTCTCTTAAATTTCTATGCAAACAATTCTGATAGTTCCATTTTATCAGATGTCGTGCTGGAAAAAATCTAATGTCCTGGAAACAAATATGAAAGTGTTCTTCTCGATTCCCAACACCATTCCTATAACATCTGGGTTTAATTTTACAAATTATTTTTATAGCTTTGCCTAATTAAAGAACCTGTCACAATATGAACATTAAAATACTTTACACAGCTGTGGTTGATAGCCGATACTTCTGCTGTCTGATCAGTGAGAATTTGAGACTAACAAAAATAATTAGAGTCTTGATTTCTGTATTAACAGCTGTGCTTCAGTACCACGGGAGTTTCTGTTGATGTGCCAGTTTGGGTGCCCAATCCCAGCGTTGATTTGAAGATCTGTATGTATGACCGACTTTATCAGGACTGCGTTGTTGTTCGCAGCAGGTGAGCTCCCCTTTCCTCAGCAGCTGCCGTCTGCAGCAAAAAATGAGATCTTAAGTCACTGGGTGATGTCCGGAGGTTCTGTTGTGCCAGACCCACCTCGCCACAGGAAGCTGGAGAACAGTTGGGTTTTCTCCTTGGCATTTCAGGAGAACATCCTGATCACAAGCCCTCCGAGTTCCACCCCGCTGCGGAAGCTGGACTCGGGTATCCTGCTATCCCAGATTCCCCAGACCAGCCGTAGCTATTAGAGAGTGGTTACATGACCTTGTAATTGTCTTCAGGTGCTGGGTGTCATCCCTCTACCTAATGCAGTCTGTACTGAATGCTTATTTTAACAATTTGCATTTCTTAGTTTCTATTTAAATAGGATTGGGGTGGGTTTGTGGGAGGGTGGGGGAGGGATTGGTTCTGTACCAGGCATCCATTCTAAACCTCTTACCAGAATTACAGACTGCAGAGATTCTTCACAGTTGGAAAGAAATGAGTAAAGCTGTTATCTCAGAAATTCAGCTTACCGATATGACAAGCACAAGTTGTTATGTAAGTGATTTTACTTGGTCTAGATAACCCAGGGATAAAACTTATAAGTATAGAAGCAGAATAACTCTCCTAATACAAACTTAAGATTTCAAGGGGATCCCAAAGACGGAAGCTGTCAAATTGCTTAGGGCAAAACTTCTTAACTGAGGGAAAAATCCTGCTGATCCTTTGCCATGTTTCACTGAACTAAGAGCACTTAATATCTAGTATACTGTCCTTAGTAACCTGGCAAATCACCCAGTTCTACATAGTTAGGAAAACTGATTTTTATCTTACAGTCATTTCTGCTGAAATTCAAGCTACTGCCTGTGCAGGAATAAAATGTCTCAACCTTTTATCCTGCAAAAATAGTCAGATTTCATTATTCAGCTGCGGTGCCTGAGAAGTTTCTTCCTCTAGTAGCTACTGAAATTCTTCTGTAGTGTGTATCAGAAAGAGGATTCCTCATTGTTACGCAGTACATGTCAAACCACTTCTCAAACAGAATGAACTTAAACTGCTGAAAATAGCTATAAATTACTATCAGACAAGAACAATTTCTTAGGTTAGACTAGCAAGTAGCTGTATTTTAATTGCAATAGTGACAAACTGGGGAAAGGTAGGCTACAGCATAAAGATCAAATCTTCCAGTTAGTTAGATAACTCTGGCATTAAGTGCCCAGCAACCTCTCTAGAATTGCAAAATATTAATACTGGTTTGGTTTTGTTGTCTTCTGGTCACATAGAATACGGTAATCAGGAAGCATAAATAAGCAGCATAAAGGGTGAAAGTGTCTTCTCAGAATCCTGTCCAATATAAATCACTTTGAAAAGTAATTTCTTTGGCAGGTTATAATCTGCAGCGATTTAATGAAGTAGTACATAGCTCTCTGAGACTGTCAAGTCAGAAATCATTGCAGGCTCCCAGCAGCACATGCCATGGCTGTTGATTTAGAGCAGACCATCTGGACTGACAGCTTGTAAACCAGTCCAAGAGAAGGAAAATGACAAGCTGAAATATTTGTAAATTGCTCGGCGATTTTGCACTTAGGCATGAAATTCCAAAGCAGGATATGGTCTGTGGCTATCGCCGTATTATAACACGGCCAGAACTCAGTAAACATGGAGGTGTTCCCTTGCTCCCCATACGCCGTTCACAGGGCAAACTGATGAGCAGTTCTAGCAGAGAAGCTGGCAGAGCCAGCTTAGCCGCACTGTGACTTCTCGCCCTGCGGAACCTCTACTCATGAAGAAGTTACAAGAGATCTGTGAATTCACAACTATTTAAAAGAAGTCACCGTAGTTTCGGGGAGAAAACGCAACAGCAGCAGCACACTCAGTGCATTTCTGGTATAGACAGCATCGCCCTTGCCCCGTTCGAGGATTTTTCCTGCCTGTACAGGCTTAATTTTATATTGAAGGTTTTGAGAATTATAATGATAATGAGGATGGATGGAATTCACAAACTGGGTATGTGTTGATGTTTTAGGTGCACTATGCTCTTTCAGGTTCATTCTTTTGGTTCTTCTGACGACAGGCTGGGGCATTAAGTGCTTGTCAAGCAGCATCTAGGTCTCCTTGGCCCCACTGAGGGGTCTTCGGTTTTGTTTCTCAGACAATAACGGGTTTCTATTCATTGCATCCCACCTCCAATTATTACATAACCTAGACCCAGCATTACAAGACTGCTACTCCTTTTCCATCTTGAGTGGGTTCTGTGCTGCAGCCAGGACTAATTAGGTGTCTCAAACGTTATGTGAGTCATTCCTATTGATTCAGATAGTGGGAATGTATGTTAGGAACAAATAATTAGCTGATATTTCACAATAATTTGGCTTTGACTTTCCCCTGACCTGACTTACCACTATGTTGCGCTTTGATAATTATGTTCTGATCAGCTGTCTATATTGCTTGAAATACAGCTGGGTTTACTTGCAGTACTTCCAAAATCTTGTTTTCTATACTTCAAAGAGAATACAACTGTGTGATTTTGCTGTGGCAGTTTTACATGTCCATCATTTTCAAAGGAAGCGTGCAATTGTTATAATAATAAAGTAGAGATGCAGAGGTGGGGGCTAGGGGGGCCAAGCTCCAAGAGCAAATACAGCTGAGATGGGGTAGCCTCAAAGTCACCTAAGCATCTCTGGTCTGTTTGCAGAGCAAAAGTCGCGTTGTGTTTGAAATTTGAAGTATGCAAAGAATTGAGTAAGCACATGGAGCTGCTTCCGAAAACAGGTTACGTCCAAGCTCAGTCATCCTTCAGCGTGCAATTGAAGTTTCTGCCCAGGTAACCCACCAACATGAACTGTTTCAGTGTTTATGACAATATCTGTAGGAGGCTGTCAGTGGAAAACCTGAGTAGGTCCCAGTTTTTCCTTCCTTCACCCCGTAGCAGGCTGGACCTCACGCTGCTGGTGTCACTGCAGCTCTGGTCTCCCACTTCTCTGCCCCTTACAAGTTGCCAGATGCTCCAGGCGGAAATGGACTTGGATGGCATACCTGGGAGGAAATGTCCTCCTGCGGTGCCAGCAGCAGCGTGACAATCCGAGCGGCTGCGTTCCCGGTAGGCTGCTCCCGCTGCTGCGGGGGACCTGTTTCATACACCAGAGGGTATCTAGGCCAGGTGGCTGCTTCATGGATCACTGCTTAAATAATTTCTGGACGGGAGCTCGTGTGCTTGCTAATTAAGGTAAGAATGGTTGGGCTTCCTGTTCATCTCTTTCCTTCCGATGTACATTTTTCTCCAAAATATGGATGTACTGATCTGGAATTTCATGTGGCATTTTATATAATGTCTTCTAAGATGCTAGAAGCCTTACACCAGCAAGTTTGTCTTCTTCATTTCATGACACATCTACCTATACAAATGTAACTCAGTTGTTGGAAACAAAGAATTCCAGGTTTTAAAAATTTAAATTCAAAAGCTCTTTTTGACCACTGTTAGTTTCATTTACCTCGTTATTGCCATCCTAAAGAATTTAGCAGGATGTTTCTTTTCAAATATAAATAAAATTATATAGATCTTAACTCTGATGTGCAGCCACATACTTCAGCAGCTTTTGCATTAATTGCTGCTGCAAACCTGCTGCTTTTTTCATACAGTTTATCCAGTCCTCTTGATGCAAGTACATCTGGATTTTCACTGATGTGCTCAGCACCTCTGGATTCCAAATTGAGAGTCTAATCACTGATTTTGAACTTTTCACCAGGTTAATATTCAAAGAACTAGAAGTATTTAAGGTTCTTCCAACATCTCAAATCCTATCAGATTACAACAACAGTAACCATTATTACGATGTTTTTCAGTTCCTAAACTTCAGCCACTGTAAAGCACTGTTACTGAGTGGATAGAAGCATAGCTTGGATTTAGGACATTAATCTTCCTTTGAAAAATGGGGAAGCTTCAGAAAGGAGATTTGATGAGATTATGGCATTTCTGACACACAAAATAAGTATCTGGCCATTTCAGTATATGGATCAGTTTTTAAAGACCTGACACATGGGGACAGAGAAAGATGAGCTTGCTGCAAGCTGATGTGAAGTACTGAGCATTTCTGTAAATGCCTCCTTATTGACTTAGTATTACAAGCTGTATTAACATCTATATTAAAAGAAACCTAAAAGTAAAAAAACCACTCATTCAGCAATATGAAGTGAACAGAGAGGTGCCTGAAGGCTTGGGAAGCTCTCCTGAGGATTCTGTGCGCGCTGAAAGGCTTGGTCAGATGTTACAATCCTCACAACTTCCTGGGTGTTTGAAGCAGACGTTTTCTGTTTATTTGAGGGCAAGTTCTCTAATCTGCTGACTGTCAGAATTCCCAAATACCACGTCTTTTGATTTTTCTGCATTTGGAACTAGTCCTGCAGATGCTGGCAGTCTAAATCTGATTTGTCTTTTATGCTTCTCTTTAATTGCTTTTAAGCATGAAGATGCCATTTTCAGAGCACTAGCTGAAGGATTTCAGTATCTTTTCCCCAAGGCATAACAGCTAATTTAGAGTCCCTCACTGTCTATGTACAGTTACAATTTTTTTTCCCCCTCTGGATTATTTTGTAATACATTAATTTCTTCTGCTGTTCTAATGTCCTGTGACAAAGTGAAAACTGATACTTGATTCCTGCCTGGTATTTGACTCCAGTTCCTATCTTTAAACAAGTTAGCAGTACCTTTGAAGATCACCTTCTAAAGTCACAGTTCAGACTTGCCAAATAACCATACCAGGATTTCAGGTCATCACGGTGACCCAGCGGGTGCTATTTATTTATTAACTGTGCTTTAAAAACACATTAAAAATTGCATGTAATTCCAGTAGTAGTAGTAGTAGTGGGAACATTATCACTGTGGAGACCTGAGAACAGGAATCAATTCACTCCGATGCTGTGAGACCTATAAATAGACGAGCAGAGCTAAAAATGCAAGAGCTTTTGTATTGCCTTGGCTTGAAGCTCTGACATTCTGTTTGTGATAGCGAGATGCTTCAGCTACAGAAAACCCACGTATTTCTTATCGATTACTAATCTGGTAAATAATCAGACACTATTGGTCTCCACGTTTGTTTCTCTTTGTCTCTGTGCTTTGTGATACAATTGGTTCTGCCTCAGGCTGGCTGGTAGTTAACTAACATCAGTGTCAAAAGGAAACGCTTGCCTGCGTTGGGGTGGCTATGTGCCCTGGTTGCAGCAAAGATGCACCTATTCTGCATGCCTATATTCTAAAGTAAGCTTTAAATTTGTGGGAATTTAGATGACTGGATGGCATTTTACAAAAGAATAAATGGATGCAGATACGAATGTATGTTTTTTTGTTTTAGACACTCTCTTCCTGAAGATGCAGGGAGCTACTTCAATGAAGAGACAAGAGTTCTGGAAGCTCCAGTGACAATACTGGTTGTGGATAAGGTTGGTGACTTTATTATGCTGGTTGTCAGACTGACAATAGCTGTAAGTTAACTTAGTGAATGTTCACTTATTGATACCTAATCTTAGATTAGTTCTTTACTAGTAAAAGGTGCTTAAAGTGATAATACAGATTTGATAGTTTCTTCTTGCCAGCATGTTTATAGGTTTTTATCCTGTGCTCTTGCATTTGTTTCAGGCTAAAAAAGTTAATCTTACTGTCCATGCAATTGTTACTACTTCTGATTTGGAAATCAGTCCAGCACAAATCAATTTTGGATACTGCACAATCTATGAAGCTGTGCAGGCAAATGTGGTGCTCACAAACAAATCCATCTTGCCCCAAGAGTTTGGATTTGTGGGACTTCCAGAGGTATGTGCTCATCTCCACACACACCTCTCCTTCTATCAAAATATACTTAATTATGAAAACATGTCTCAATGGGGAAGAGATTCTACTGAAGTCTGAGTTAATGGATTTAATGCCTTTCAAGTTACTTTGAGGTCAGAAAAATGCGTGTCAGTCAGACAGTAGTCACCAAGTCACATGAAAGCTGCTCACTAGGTTCCTGGTTTCCTGACATTCGTACATTTAGTAACAAATTTTCTTATCTTACCAGCAATGTCTTACTTTAATTTACTTAACAATTTGATAACTAAGAACTTCTTAATTTAATAACAATAATTTATTCTCCTGCCATTTTTAAGTTTGTTGAAATTCAACCCAATGATGGATTTGGAATTCTTCTTCCCCTTGAGAGCCTGACATTGGACGTAATCTTTAAAGCTAACAAGGCAAAAGAGTACAGCTTTGAACTGACCTGCAAGTCAGAGATTAACAGGTATGTTAAAACTCTGAGGTCATTCAGAAATTAAATCCTTGCCTACTCTGGAGAGGTAAAGCTAGGATAAAAGCGAGGGGCAGGTAGGGATTCTCCAGCTGACGAGAGTTGCTCAGTACCTGTCAGTATCATACTTCACTTCCACGCCTGTCTGTGCTGAGATGGCTTTTCCTGTCCCACCTGAACCGTGTCCTTGTCACATACCCAAGCTGCAAGTTTGCCCCAGGTTGTCTTAACCTGCAATGTTCCGCTTGCTTTCTCAGCAGAATTAGTGAAGGCTTTTTTTTTTTTTAAATGCTTCATACATTAAGCTAATGCTACTAAAATAATGATGGCATAAACTTTGATTTGACTGGATGTATTTCCAGAAGTTCACAGAGGAAGAATTCAAGTAGGGACTTTAGCCAATTGTGCATTAAAAATAGATAGTATTATTGTTCATCTTCAGGCAAAATTCCCATTGCAAGCTTGAAATTTTGCTTAAATAGGGACTACAGGATTAGTTCCCTATTTTCCAGGCTGATTAAGAGACTATTTTATGCTGAGACAATTTATCATGTGTTTATTTTTAGACAATTCAAGCTGTCGTGCAAAGCAGTTGGAGTCCACCCACCTCTTGAATTGTCTCATTCCTTGGTTCGGTTTGCTGCAACAGCTTTGAACGCTGTGTCTACAGCAACGCTCTATGTGCTGAATTCCCACGTGAGCGTCAGCCCCTTCGCTCGTGCTGTCCCCAGGATTGGCAGTGGGGACGTTGCCCCCGTTGGACCCGCTTCGTTTGAATTCCATGTGCCAGAAGACTGCCCAGTGACAGTTGCGCCTTGTGTTGGGACCGTGTGGCCTGGGGAGGTAAATTCACTGTAAATATCAAGTGTTCTGCCAAATCTTTTGATCATTTATATCCCTACAAATGCTGTCACTTGTCAACGAAGCTCAAAACATAAATTATTATTAGAATAGCTGGAATATTTTGCGTTGTTTGAAATAATGTTTTAAATCAGACGTGAGAAGTTAACCGTCAAATCTGGCTAATGCTTTACGGGAGTTTTTGCCCTGAATGTTCTTTCCCCAGTGTTGTCTTTGTGATTTATTTGAATAATGTCTAAATATAAAAAAATATTGGCCATGTAAAACCAGCCTACTGTAGCATAGTGGACTTCCAAAAAAGCAGCAGGTGAGCTTCTCCTTAGGAACATCTTATTCACCTGGAGAAAAAAAAATTGTTTGTTGATTTTTTGCTGTCATGTATATGCTCCTATTGAGCTTTGTAGGTATAACACGTGTATGAGAGCTGAATTTTGCTTCTCCTTCTTGTGTATGCTCTCCTGCTCCCAGAAAAGCTTGATTCAAGTGTCCTTCAGACCAACATTGTCAGATCAGCTAATCAGAGAAGAGGCAGTTCGGAGGCTTTGCAGAGCAGCTGCGACAGAGGCAGAAATACAAGTAAGGAATGCTAAGAACTAGCACGTGCTGTTGGACTGGTACTTCCAGATATTTCTTTCTCTGGATGGTATTTTTATCATAAAATTATGTGTATAATAATGAAGCCCAAACTCATGGTCCATGCAAGACTTGCCTGTAAAGGACAAGAGTACGACTGTACTGTTGCACTTAACGTGGAGTCTGTTCACTGAGCAATAATTTAATTTCTTGCTAACAATTTCAAATCCATTCCTAGAGGATCTCCTTGCAAATGCACCTCCTAGGTTCTATATCCTTGGGCCAGGGACTGTATATTTGCAAACTGGTGTCTCGATTGGATTACTGGTGATCATCCCTGGTGTGTAATGTCTCTGTATATTTGCAGAAAAGCAAGAAAGATGAAAAAAGAGAGAGAAAGAAATCAAACCATTCCGCTAGCAGACTGCAGTCTTCCAGACAGCTCATAAGGGATGGAGACGGTTCTGAGCAACCCACGTCCCAAGAGTTAAAGCCTGAGTAAGTCAGCAAAAGCATGTTGAGCTACATAGACAACATTCTCTTTCTAAGCAGTTTAATAAACCTACTAAAACCTGTACGTAGACAAGAAAGCAAACTGTAGAGAAGAAATAGCAAAATATGTCGCAAAGGCTGCTTCCAAAATTAGTCCTGCTTTTGAGCCACGCAGCTGTACCCTCTCATGTAAGGCAAAGAATCCCTTTATGCATCAGAGGGATTGAGGACTTCAAAGAATATATCAGAAAGCATGAGACGTGGCTGTGTGGGTAAATTTGGCTGAGCCAACAAGGGTATTATTTTAAAGAGCAACTAGAAAGCTGAACTCAGTTACCAAAGAAGCTGCTACTAATATACCTTTTTGAAATGGGTTTGACAGAGCTGCACACACTGAGCCCAGATGGAAACCCTCTGATGGCCCATATCCATCATTTTAATCATGGTCATCTTCAGTCCTGGCAATGTGATGATGCTGTAAAATGTGCATTTTAAATAGTCATTTCACAATATGTAAATACATCAGGGAGAATTAACATTTATAGCATGTGCTATCTAGAAATTTGGATAGTTAGACGCAAAATCTGACAGTTGAGGTCCCTTTTTTAGCACATAGTTCAACTTTTTAGAACCACACTTCTGCCTAATCTGAGGAATTCAGAAATGTTTGAAAGCAAATATTGCTTAAACACCAGACATTTGGCTGTACTGGATGATAGGTATTTTTTAGTAAAATGTTAATTATAATTTTTAAATACTTTCAGTACAAGTCATAAAAATGAAATGTATATTTGAAAACTCCCACTAGCAAGTATTGCTTGGTGTATTGCATTCCAGAAATGGGATCGTGTGTTTACATACCACTGAAATGATGCAGAATGACTGGAAGACACTAGAATATTTCATATATTCAACATAAGGAAATCATATCGAGGATTTTGCAATCTTTAGTATAACATCTATTATCTGGCTTTAGAATTTTTCTTATTTTTTGGCAAGAACAGCAAACTATTCAGGGTGGGTCCATTACTACACATCAAGGCAGTTGCTAAGTTTCACTCTTACGTTCAGTTTTGAATGTATGACTAAGAAGCAGCAAACACAAATAGCTCAGTAGATATCTATTTGATTTTTTAATTTTTCTTGCTCTCTCACCAAGATGATTCTTATTTGTGGATTTTCTAGTTCTGATGCTTATATGGCAGCCCAGGCTTTCCTGATGAGGAATTTCAGTGGGAGGTTTGACAAATTCATCATACCATGCTTTGTGGCAAGTGGACACACTGATGAAAAGGAAGGCTCTGAAACCCTCAGCTGCAGGTATTTGCAGTTGGATGTGCGCAGTTCCTGAGAGGGGGAAATGGTGGGCCTGTTCATTTGGGGAGGAAATTTGTTTTCTCATTTTAATTACTTCATAGGTCAGTGGTAGAAACTCATGCTAACAACCCACTGGTTGGTTAAGAATAAAATGAATATCAACATGAATATCAAAGCAGCTTAAATAATTGTATGAAAAATTGAAGCCTGATGTAGTTGATGCTTCTGCTTAGGCATACACAAAAGTCAGCCACCAAAAATGATGTATTGTTTTGTAATACCAGTTTACTGACAGCCTGTGATATGAACAGATTTCTGACAATCGTTTTTACTCCTGTGTGATCCAAGAGCAAATATCTGTTTACTGTCTCTCTAGCCCTTACAACACCTTGTATTTGGAGTTACACTGTCCGGCTGTAGCGCCATGTGTTGTGGTCACTTCAGATAATGGAAAAAACACAGTAAATTTTGGTGATGTTACAGTAGGTATGAAATTTGAAATCAAGTTTTGAATTTTTTCTGTCTGACATTAGTTTCTTCTGAGCAGAGTTTTTCATTTTCCTGTCCATTGTTTAGCTGATTTTCAAAAGTCAATATAGAAATTAGCCCTGTAATAAGTACTTAAGTGGAAAATTAGGGAGCCATAAAAAGCAGACTTGATCCCAAACCACGGAATCGGGAGCTCTGCAAGCGATTGTCCAAATTTGAAAGTATTTTGGTGAGCTTTGACTAATGTACTAGCCATAGAAATGGAATGAATGTTTGGCCCAGGTAGGGGATGAGTAAAAAGCAGGAAAGGCAGTGCATGAGTGAGCATCGTGACTTATTGAAATGTTTTCATTCCTGTCAGGCCACAGCATGAGGAAGCAGGTTACAATACAAAACATCTCCCCAGAGAAGCTGCAGGTATCCTTGTTTGGAACATGTAAGTTAATCTGCTGTTCAGTTTCTATTTAAGTTGAGCCTTAACCTGTAGGAACTGTTGCACACTAAAGCAAGGAGGAGGTAGCAGATTTCAGACTTTCACATCTTTCAGAGTAAGGCAGGAGGTGATGTGAAAAATATATCACATGAGCCAAGGTGACCTACTGCAAAACTAATTCTGTTCTACCCTTTTAACTGGGAAAAAAATCTGCGTAGAGCCAAACTTGAGAAGCACTTAACTGCTTTCTAAAGAGTATAAGGTACCGACGACAAAGCCAGTTTCTGTACAGTATGACATACGTGTGAAACAACCAATAGCTCCGTTTTTGCACAATGGTGCTCTGGATTTCTGAGTACTTTGTAAGAAAAGGCTACTACACTGGTTTGTCTGGGTTGAGCTGTGTGGGATAATATAGAAGGCATGTCCTGGATCTTAGGGTGTTAATGACGCATTCCAGGCAAATGGGAAAGTGGAGTTACATAGAGATCTTATTAACTGGAAAAGGATCTTGCAGCTATTTGAATTCTGTGGAAAAAAATTAATTGGATTAGCTCTTCTCTCTTAGTTATTAATCTCTGAAAAAGCTTATAGATGGTTGGTTTGCGTGTCTTTGGCCTGAACGCTTAGGATCTATTATTTTTTTCCCCCATCGTCGTTTATAAACTTTTTTCCTTGAGTTGTGCTATTTCAGCTAGGATTCTCAGTTCTAAATCCCAGTGGTCCCTTCCTGTTGGTCAGACCAGTCAGAATGCTTGAGCCAGGTGAAAATAAAACCCTCATCATCTCTTTTTGTCCAAATGATGATAAATGGGTGAGTAAGAGATACAACAGTAATGGGGGAAAGAGGAGTGATGGAGAGATGTAATGGGCTGTGTAATTACACGTTAGTGACTGGGATGAAGCTGTATAATATTAAAAACTTGGTCACCTGTGCATAGCCCCTCCCAATACTTGGATCTTTGTGCACCAGAAGTTCAGAAGTAATGGCTCATTTGTGGGAGGGGTGGGGGACGTTTTCTTCGGCAGACTGGCTGACGCAGACTCCTCTTGGCAGTCTTGTGAAATGCTGGACATCCAGACAGCAAAAACCAACCTCACTCTGAGTATCACTGGCCGTGGGGTGATGCCGTCAACCGTTTGCTCTGTGGAAGACGTCCTCGATATGGGATATGTCATGGCCAGAGAGAAGGTGACTTCCACGTTCAAGGTAACGTCACTCGTTCAAGGTAACGTCACTAGTTCACGTACTGCAAATTCCCACCGACTCAGAAACCGGCCACGATTTTGTCTGTCAATAACCAAAATATAGTACCTGCTGCAAGACTCAAAAGGATCCTGGTCCCTGGTGGTGGGGAGTGGGGGGTGACATGGCACATTACGGATGGCAATAACGTGCTTTCGGTGGCATCCGGGTGCACAGGAGTGCAGTAATGTGGTGAAATAAATTTAGCCACTTCACAAAATACTGAGAATCAATTTTCTTAATGAAAATGCTGTTGTGTAAATTATGTCATCAGATACAGAACACTTCCACACTGACCCTGCGATACTCCATACAACTAGATTCGCTTTCACCAACAAGGGACAAAGATCAGCAGAGAATTCCATCCTTTATTATGTCGTCTTTGCAAAGAACGGAGTTTGTTGGTAAATTTGTAGTGTGTTTTTTTTTTTTCTTTTATCTTCATCTTTTGTTAAAGACTCATGAAGTGTAAAACAGCATTACTTTATTTTGTTAGATCTATGCAACTGCCAAAACCTGGGGCATCACATCACTGAAATTAAAGACATAATTTTGTTTCCCCAGTAGGAGCTGTACTAATTCTTTCAGTATGGGTAGCTGTAAATTTATGCAGCCTGAGCATATATCCACAAGTAAGGAGATACTAGTGTTTGAATCTAAATAAACCATACAGTAATTGCATATTAAGGATTATACTTAGGGATGTCCATCTCTGTAAAAACACGTGTTAGAATGTAGGAAGGGTTTGGTGATGCTTCTCCAGTTCCTCTAGAGATGAATGTATTAAACTGATAGATGGATTTATCTGGTATTTCTAACACCCTGATTTGCTGAACAAACATGTATAAGGTCTTATTTATTTGCTGTTCCAACAAAAATTAAATGGGTTTAAAATATATGAAGAAGTAAACCAGACCTGTCCTCCTGTCTTATTTGTACCCTCATTTTTATTCACCAGGAACGCAGAACTATAACGGCTTAAGTGTGTTCAGCATCTTTCCAACAGAAGGAGAAATTGTTGCTGGGAAGAGTCAGGATTTCACTGTTACTTTCAGTCCTGATCATGAAAGTCTGTACTATTCTGACCGACTCCGGGTTGTGCTCTTTGGCAAGGTGAGACAATCAAGATACCTGGATTATGAAATCGAAGTCTAAATATGACCTACAGTGATTTTTATCAGCATGAGGTTTAGTCGGAGTTTCAAATAATTATATCTAGTGCACAGTGTTTGTAGGCAGAAATACTATCTTTGAGACTGACGTAGGCAGGAGATGGCAGGTTTGGGGCCCACTGACTTTTTTCAAGTTTTAAATATTCAGTTATTAATTCAGAACAGCGTGAGGAAGGAGGTTTCCATCTGTAGAGCAGCCGTTGAGCTCAGAGGGAGTCCAAGTCAGGACGCGCAGGCTGGCAGCACAGCAGATGGCTTTGTGGCATGTTCCAAAAGCGCCTGACCAAAAGTTAATGAAGAGTGCCAACTAATGACCATCAGTGGGCACTGCAGACACCCCCAGAAACTGGGAGTGAGCAAAGAGGTGCTCTTTGTCTCCTTGGAGGTTTTGTATCTCCTACCTTGGGAATTGCCTTTAAGAATGCAAATCGGAATAAGCTGGAGATAAGATGGAGACTGGTCCTAGATCACGAACTTTAGCCAAGTTTGTTGGCAGATAAGTTTTGCCTTTTGTAGTGGCTTCAGTATAAACAGTTTGTCTAATCCCTTCCCAAGTCACATTGCCCAAGAATGAAAGGTGGTTTAAACCAGGACAAGGGGAAGATGCAGAATTCTGACAATTAGAGGACAGGGCCTCTTGACATTTATATAGGCAGATGATATAATAATTTCTACATCACTGATGCTGTTGTGTCAGTATTCCAGTGACATCAGTGCTTAAGCTGTAACCTGCATTTGAAACGTTCTTGTCCTGCGCAGCAAACAGCCCATGTGTTCCGCCTGAAGGGTGCAGCAAGAGACCGGCCGATGTTTGTGGAAGGGGGAATTCCTCTCGATGTGCCCGTTGAGTCCCTGGCTGTAACGTTACCCGTGTTGTCGCAGGACACGATAAAAGAAGGTAAAGTGCTACCATTTACAGTTCACTGCAAACCAGCAAGTGGTAAGACATGGGCATGTTCCTCATCCTTTAAGAAAAAGTAACTTTCCCAGAATCAGAACAAATAAGTATTATGGTACAGCCTGTATTTGTAACACACACAGAGAAAAAAAGCAGGAAACTTTCTCTTAAGGAAAAAATTTATCTTAATTTTAATGCAGTTATATCTTAATGATGATCTTCTATCTTTGCAACTTATCTTGCAAAAAATTATTGTAATTTAATGTTACTATAAAGTATTCAGATGTATTTGCTTTCTGCCACTTCTCTGACTTGCATTAAATGTTTACAAAATTCTTTCCTATATAATAGCATATCCTGGACTCTCCTGATTGCACTGTTACAAAACAGATGCACTTTCAGGGGTTTGAGTTTATCCTTCCTTAATGTCTCTGGACACAGATCCTGTCCAGAGAAAGTATATAAGCATCTCCTAGTGCCTGAGCTATAAATAAATACAAGCACATACACAAGGAGGGATATGGTACACCCAATGTATGTGCCATGGGCTTAGAAAATGGGCATGAAACTTGATAAACAATTACAGATTGCAGTTGTAAATTATGCAAAACGTCCTTTTGCTGAACTCTTCACTAACTCTGTGAGAAGGATCTCCTTATCTAAGCCAGCTCATGAATCTGCCACAACATCACTTTGTTTTGAGCCATCCTGCTGTAATTTATGCTTGTTCCAAAGTGATCATCACTCAGTTTTGACTGTCTCCAAGTTTACTTGATTCATATTTGTTTAGAGCTACAAGGACCAGTGAAGTCCATTCTCCTTGTTCTGGAGTACCTGGATGGAGAGGGTTCTGCAGAGCCAGCAACGACAGAACTGAAAGTTGGAGCCATCCAGACAGCTCAGTTTGCATCTAAGAAGGTGAAGAAAATAAAAAGTGCAGCTTTATGTCAGACACTGCAAGGAGTACTGACAGAGTACAACGGGTTACTAGTTCTTTCTGTCAAAAAGTCAGTCTCTAAACTAAAAAAATACAGCTTTCAGGGCTTCTGATAAACTGTGGCTGTAACGAGGGTGTGTTGTGTTGTGTGTCTCTCGCAGAACGTGGAGTTCAGTTTTGACAACCTGCCACTCCTGCAGCAGAAGGGATTCGCCATCGACTCTGTGAAAGGAACCGTTGAGTGTGGGCAAGTAAAACGCATCGGTGTTTCTTGGGTGCCACCTGCTGATTTTTGTGTAAGTCACAGTTGCAGAGCGTGGTGCTGCTCAGACTGGCAGTGTGTGGCAGCTGTTGGCACCAGCTTAGAGGAGCAATTCGAGATGTCAGCAGTACAGGCTGCTTTGACACATTAGGATGACAGAACACACGTAGTTACCAAAGGGGTACAGGCTGGTATAAACACAGATATGAGAATAAAAGCAGGAACAACGTGTGTGGTTTGGAGGCTTGCTACCTCACCACAGACTTCATTCATCAGTGTGACGAAAACAAGCATCAGTCACTTGCATCTTACAGAACTTGGAATACCTTCTTACAGGTTGCTGCACTATAGAGCACAAAAAGGCCGAAACACTGTTGCTGTTCAGTAAAAACAACAGCTTTGTTCACACTGAAGCGAGGTTTTTAATGCCTCCTGTGCAAGAAAACGTGCAGTCCTGCTGACATAGAACCAAGTGATTTGCAGGGTCTAGGTGTGGGGTCCAGACATCTCTACAGGGCTGTGATTGCCCTTCCTGACTCATCTTCCTGGGCATTCATGGAGAATGAAAGAACTTATTCCCCTTCTTTTTGTTGTGAGCTCTGTGTGGGATGGCAGAATGAGTAGCTTGTTCCAAAATTACAAGATTGCTGCCATCACATGCAGAAAGAAGGCAGTAGAGTTCCTGGCATGATGTATCAGGTTGACATCGAACCTCTTGGTAACCGCTGGTTGTTACACAAGATTTAGCGCTAGCTGATGGCTAACGGGATCTGTTTCTTTCCCAACCCTTCCTGCAGAATAGTCTGTAACTGTGCCCAGTTGTCATGGTTGTAATGTGGTGACGATATCTGTAGCATTCTGGAGATAGAATGCTTAGTCACTGCTACTTACTGCAGTATGAGCAGCGTGTGAAAATATTAATATAACAGCCAACACAGTGGGAAGAGAGGTAATCTACAGCTATAGCTTACAATGAGATGTAAAATACGTAGTTTAGAACTTTGCCAACTATTCTATGTACAAAAAACCCCAGGTTGCTTTTATGTGTGGATTTTTTTGTAGGCTGACGACCCTCTGCTTGTGACAGCTCTCCTGACCGTAAAAGGTGACGTTAATGAATCTTACCAAATCCTCTTCATGGCAAAAGTTGTGTCTGCATATACTCCCACTGAGTGAGCGACCCAAGCTGAATGGAAAGGAAGACGGAGGCTGATATTACTGGGAAATCATTTGATCTCGGTTGAAACACGGGAAGATTTTGAGATTGTTGCAACTACATGACGGAAGCGGGAATGAAGGTGACGTGTAATATTTCTGCTTTTTCCCCACAAAATCCTATGTAAACTCTGGTTTCAGTAGTTTCATTTCCAAGCTGACCCTGTGACAATCTTGTGGTAGAAGAAAGAATTAATGAGGGCCCAAGTAGATAGATCTGCTGTTAATCTCATTGTCTTCCAAAGGTGTGCATTCCCTCAGGAGGACGAGTGACTTTTTTACACCTACGTAGGTTAGTTTCAAACAATGCATCTTTTTCCAGTTTCAGATGGATTTTAATGGATTTGGAAAATGCTTGGGTTTTCCCTCTTAAGACCAGAATAAAGCTTCTTATTCATATCTCCTTCAAATCATTTAGGCTGTCATTTTTACAATATACTCTGAAATCTTCCTGATGACACATGATCAAGGAGGAAATAGTGACCACGCTGTTCACTGAATCACTGGATATGGTTACACACATGCCCTAGATCATGGAACTTTGTGTTTCTACATTTGCTTTCCTCTCAGTCCTGACAAAGAACAGATTTCTGCATGTTACTGGGGAAGCTGGAGTTTCCTGCAGGTATAACTTCTGTCAGGAGGCAGTCAAGCTAGTTGGACTGCAGGAAAAAGCGGTACAGCAATTGTCACAAGAAATACTTTAACTAGTATTTTAACTTTCCTTTTATAGAGGAAGCTTGTATAGCTGATGAAGAGGGGCTCCTTGTTTTTCCAAGGACAGCATGTTTGATCTATTCAGATCTGTTCTTATTTAATAATGGATCAAGTGGCTGTGAAGTTACTTAACTCTTCAGTCTAAAGGACTACGGCTGCTGAAGCAAGAGCCAGGCGTGGCGGGAGGAGGCAGGAGCTGGGAGGGGGTGGCAGTGCCAGCCAGGGACAGCTCTGTGCTCATGAGAGGCCCTGACTATTCCTGCTGGCACAGCTGCAGCAGCTGGGTTGAAGTTGAGGACAATTACATTTGTGTGCTGATTCTCTTATAGTCCTTGTAGCCCTAAAAGGGAGATTAAACACCATTAAAACCAGTTGACAGTTACCCAATGATAGGGAGGTTTTCAGAACACAAGGAAGGGCACAGCTTGTTGGAGTGGAAGGTTTCTTTCAGGCAGTTAATTTGGGGGCATCCATTATGCAAGGATCATTCGGTTTTTAACTATTGGAAACTGAAAAGTTTCAGATTTGGATCTAAATGTGAACATACACTTCTTGGGTCTAATGCAGTTCTACTTAATAGGAAAACAGTTCACATGCATGTATGATCTTTATAATCCTTAAAAGCTATACCAAAGTCACTTCTGAAACAGAAAGGAAATGAGATAATGATTGTCACACACATGTTATTAATATATGTTCTGCTTATCCAGTGACTTCAGGGATTGCTTCACATTTACAAATGCAGCTTTTCCTCAAGGAGCAATGGTCCTGTGACCCTGAGCAGTCCTGTAGGATAATACTTTAGTCACTGTGCCGCATGCCATTACTGACCCTTGAAACACCATTTTTGGGCTTCATAGAGCAAAAGTTGTGAATGTCATCTGGAGAATGGTCTGTCAAACATGGTACTTTCAAGCTATTGTGTCCACTGTTGCTCCCAATGGCATAATCGCCCCTGGTGTATTGGAGCTTCTCCATACTTCTTACATAAGAAACCTCCGGCAACCCAAGTCCAAATATGTTCTTCTCCTGTTGCATTAAAATAAATCCTTGTATTTTGTCCCATTCTCATTATTGAAGGAGCCACGTAAATGCAGCCACATATACAACTCTGACTGTGGTTATAAGGGACCTTGACAGGTATGTCAAAATGCTCTTCTTTTAGTCAACTTTCCTCTTTCTTCTCCAGTTGCAATCTGTAACTCGTAGCAAGTCCTAACTACTAAAGAGGTTGGGGAGCTTTTTAACACTATGGGCTACACATAATCCATTTAAAATAGCTAGACTCCAGCCCAAAGAGAATTGCAAGAAAGCTGTGCCTTAGAGGCAGGCCAAATTCCTATAGTGATCACTATAATCACAAAAATGAAAAATTTCTCCATGAAATTTCTACTGAAGAGTATCAACACTGGGGATTTAGGATAATTATGTGCAAGATAACCACAAAACAACACGCAGGCATAACTGAATTTCTGAAATGCTGGACATCATTAAATTATTTTGGAGCAAATCAATCTTTCTTTTTCATTTCTCCTTCAAAAATCTCTGACACTGCATGGGCACAGGGTGTGTGTTCCACTGCTAGCATACCCGATAGCGTAAGAACAGCACTGGCTGGCAGTCCCAAACTGCTTCCTGCACCTCTCAACAGCTGGATTCTCTCCATTCTGGTTTCGTTCGTGTCACCCTCTGAATTCCACGGCGGGCTGGGACAGCGGTGACCCGAGGGGCTCCCAGGCGGGGCCAAGGCGGGTGAGCGCCGCGGATCTGCCCCGCCTCGCCCCCGCTCCCTCCCTCCGGAGCGGCCGCTGGGCCAGGCGGCTCAGCCCGTGCCTCGGCGAGTCCGGCCGGGCGCCGCTGCCATGGCGGCTTTGCCTCCCGAGAGGCCGGGCGGGCGGCGGCGGAGCCGAGCGGAGCCGAAGGGCGGCGGGTGTGCGGGGCGGCCCTGCCCGGCGCTCGCCCCCGCCGGCTGCGCCGCTCCCTTCGGCACCGCTCGCTTGGTCACGGCCCCGCGTGATACGTGCGGGTTATTTATTGAGCAGCCTGCGCACGGGGCGCACAGCTCGGGGCCTCCCCGGCCGCTCGGTGTCCCCTTTCAGAGGCTCGGGCGCTCCGGCCGCTCGTCCTTGAAGAAACTCCAGTTGCTGCGCTCGCCCTGCGGCTCCGCGGCGTCCGGGACCCGCTGGGACCGCACCTGCGGCCGCCAGGACCTCGCACCGCTGAGCAGATGTGTCAGGTCAATCTGGTGCTTCTCTTTCAGCTGCCCGCTTAGCTGATTCTTCTTTTTTTCCCCTTTCCTCGGGATCGCTCTGTTCTTCTCAGAGTAACTGCAAAAACTCTGATCAGTAAGTATCAAAAATTTTCAAATATCTGTTACCGAAGCTGTTCCCATCATGATCTAGTGACGTTATCAAATCAGAATGATGACTTCTGACAGCCATCCATTACTGCTACTTTTTTATCTCTAAGATCATTACCAAGTCACAAATTCGACTTGGCTGGCCATGCTCTGTAGACTATTTTGAAACGACTCTGGAGTGTCATCTTCTGAAAATTCAGTTTGCAGATTCTCTGCTGTGGCCAAAAGTGTTGTTCTATCATGTGAAATCCGTTGCATGCAATTCACTACGTACCATACTGCTGTGACAGCTGCACTCCTGCAATGTAATAGAAGCTGTCCTCCTTTTTTTGTACCGTAAGGAGATTGGAAAAAAACGTTTCTGATTGCATTGGAGCTATGAACAAGTAATTTAAAAATAACCGAGGGAAGCAGGCAGTTGTGTTAGGCTGGCATTTTCAGACAGGCCTGTGGCATTAGGTACCTTATCTCAGTTAACTTTAAATAACTCTGATACATTTTCTGAGAATCCACCATGTGTAGTTCTCTCTCCTAAGCAACAGTAAACTACCACTTTGTAAAAACATTTACTGACTCAGAAGCCAACTTTTCAGTGGGATCATTTGCATGTTCTTAGCTGGAGTAATTGTACAACGACGAGAACAGTCCTCTGAAACTAAATCTAAAGGGGTTTTTCTCTGTAATCTTGCTCATTGCTTTCCCTTTTTCACCTCAGAAATCGTGTGGAATTTATTCCGTGACATACACTTGCTGTTTGAGTGTAGATATTTAAATTGGTGAATCATCTTCCTTCACAGATGCCCTCAGAACATGTCTAATTGGACAAGTCTGTGGTATATCTGGTAAGTTTATTATTAATTTTACTAACCCAGAATAATTTGAATGTTATTATGAACAGTAATTGCAGTAGGGTAATGGAAATGCTCTTCTCAGGATGGAGGAAAGGATTTCTCCTCAGTTTTACGAGAGCTACCAGTGGAACATATTCCACATGAGACCACAGGGGATAAGGTGTCAAGCCGGGTGCAGCATTTGCCCAGGGATACGTCATCTTTCCTTTCCGAGTACACGGCAGTGCGACTGTAGGGCTTGTTTGTTCATCCTAAATAGACGACTTAGCTGAACGCGGCGGCAGCTGCACAGCATGGACTTGCTGGAGTTCTGCTCTGCGGTGCCTGACACACGGTCCTCCGCTCTCTCCCTTTCACGGGACAAGAGATTGTCAGTTTACAGTGCTGCATTTTCATTCTGAGCTACAGATTATAAACCCATTTACTGGTTGTTCAAATGACTGAAAGGGGGAGAATAGTGATAAGTAAAAGGGTAAGCTTTTGTCACAAGCGGATTTGTATTTTTGCCTAACATGTGCATTATAGGCAGCCTAACATTATAGTTTGCATTCTGTCAATATATAAATGTTGATGGTAGTACGCAGAGTGAGTTGGTTACTTTTAGCTGTCATTCAGTCTGGACTCATTTTGGTTGATATTCTTCGCTTTCTTAGAACGTGCTGTTTAAAAATACATAGTTACATAAAATATTTTAAGAAGGCTTCTGTTCTCATTTATGAATATAGGTCTTAGGCTCATAAAAGTTTGTACTTGTATTTTCCTTCAAGTACATACCCACTCTTGCTGTTGAATATGGAGCCATTTTATTGCATGGAAGCTGAAAATACAGCCAAAGACAATTAACTTTATGGGAGCTATGAGCCGGAAGGGATTGTACCGATGGCCAATAGTACTTCAGCTTGTGATTAAGTGTTTGCGATCCAACTTTCTAATTTAGAATCCAGCACCAATTCACAACTAAACCTAGGAAGTTTGGCCTGTCTTCACCCATTTAGAGTGAAATTACGTTCAGTTCTGGAAGAAGTAAAACATAAGCAATGAAATGATGGTATTCTCCCTCCTCTGAGGTTAATCTTGCTGACGGTGTTCCTGCTCCTGCTCTGTGGGATCACAGCAAGCTGCATCAGATGCTGCTGCCGGAGGAAGAGGCCTCCAGTTGAGAGCTTCTCTAGGCACCCCCACGATCTGACAGCGACTGACAGCGAAAGCACTGCGCACAGCACAGTCACCTGTGAGTGTCCTCTGGGAGCCAACCATTCAACAGGGATTTGTTACCGAACGTGTGCCTAGAATTCTGTGTTTAGCCCTTGCAATGACAGGGACTTTCCATGTCCTCCCAGAAGAACTTTCAGCCTCACAGCGAGGGCAAGAGAGATAAAGGGAGGTCAGCGGGGCAACACGGGGAGTATAGAAGATGTTATGAGACCACAAAAATGAGTCTATAATTTCTTGGAGAAAAGCAGGATTAGCCCTTTATATATCAGTGTTCCATGCAAGTGTTTAATTTTTTTTTTTAATTCCTTTTCTTCCCAGCATACAGCTCGTTGCAGTACCCTCTAAGTGCCCCTGTTCATTCGATATTTGTGGATATGGATAAGATTATCGTGTCCCCTCCAGCTTACAGTCTCTACGCAATGGAGTTGCCACCTTCTTATGATGAAGCTGTCCAAATGGATAAACACCACATTGAAGTAGCACGGATAAACCAGAAACTCAATGACATCCCTGGACAGGTGCCACCAGGTGAGCTGAATCCCAGCCAGTATTCACCTGATGGAATCAATGGAGACCCAGCAACACAGGAAAATTCAGAAAATTCCGAACATGCAACACAAGGACAGCCGCAGCTCTGACTCATTTCAGATGAGGAGTAAAGGAAGGGGAGGACTGTGAAAGTTAAAGATGACACGAAGAGTTTGGTTTTTACAGGCAGATTATGATGGAAAGATGTTTCCTTTCATGCCCTTGTAATGAACTATCAGAATAAATGTTTTCTGTGACTGCTGTAATCTCCTGGTAAAGCTTCCTCAAGGATATGAAATGAAGTAAAAGGGCAGCAGTTTAAAAATGTCTGTAAAAGTGGGACATGAATGCTTGTTCATCTCTTTAGGGATGATTCTTCCTGAAGTACTGATAGCAAGGGTAACTGCTATGCATCATTTCAAAACGGGGAGTCGATTACAGCGTTCTCAGCCCAAACAAAAATATGGGCTATGAGAGGCCTTTTTTAAAATGACAGTTCTTTCCCTTTCTTGCCCCTCCCATATCCCAAATAGTATTAATTTTGTCCACTGCTGAGTAGTGATTTTCTCTGGATCCACTTTAGCAAGGTGCTAATTTGTCCCTCTAAGAACATGGGCAATCAGATTGCTCATTGCTAGGGGATTATCTATGGGGTAAAAGCAGGAATGAAAGCCTGAGCACTAGGTGCTGCTAACAAATGTAACATGAAGTGGGGACTGTTAGGTCAGAGTTAATGTTGATGGACCTTCTGCTAACAAGAATGTGACCAATGGTGTTCATTTTTGCTGAAGTTGCTTTGGTAGCTGTGAAAAAGGGTTACCCTCTGGAAATATTGAGGTGTCTGTCATTAATAAGCAGTAGAAGTAGTGGGCACAAAATCTTGCACAGCTTTTAAAAGACTATTCTCCAACAACCGTTACTGCAAGAACTACCCTAAAAATGAGCACTAATGGTTTAAAAATGAAGATCTCTCTGCCAAACAACAGGACTGAGACTAGAATTTCTGCTACACATTCATAGTGTGTGAGCTGTTCATGAGTCCGGCTCCCTAGAGAGGTGTTGGTTCTATATTTAACTTGCATATAGCTTACTGTGAGGGCTGCACGGAAAGATTGGTTTAATAACTCTGCTTCTCTTCTATCTCTTCTCTGTCCTCCTTAATTACACTTCTGTTTTATTCTCTCCTCTGCTTTCTTTTTCTGTGTCAAGATGGAGACTAGGCATAACCCAGTGTGGCTATTTGGATGTTGCTAGCTGGAAAAGCAATATATGCCCAGTCCTGGGTGTCTCCAAGTCACAATTATAGCAGATTTTTTTTTTTTTTTAATTGACCTTTTCCCTCAGAATAGTCCTCAGAAACAAATCCTATGCCTTTCCAAAGATGAAATATCTGTTGGAGGGAAATGGCTGAGTACTCACTCACTAATAGAAACAGGAATATAAACCAAGGCGAATGAAATGGTGACTGACACAAGAGGGCAGTCCTTCACTTTGCAGTGTATTGCATTAAATCACCACTGGGAACAGCCTTGCAAGAGACGAGCCTGCGTTGCAAAGAGGCGAGGGCACTTCTAAGCTGGAACTGAATTTCCATTTGTGTACATAGAAAGCATAGTGAATAAAGCACTTAGTTTTTTCCCTGAATTTGTAGGAAGAAGGGCATAATCTGCTGTGTATTCAGAAATTATTAGCTGGGTGTGGAGAGTGGAAGGAGGAGAGACAGGACACGGATTTGACTGTAACTACAAAGCCTCACTTCCATAAGAAATCAGGTTTAAAAAGAACACCAAACGGGAGGCTTGGTCCCGTGGCAGGTTGTAGGCTCAGCTGGATAGAGGGTCTAAGAATTCTGATTTGTCAGACTGGTGTTTTTCACCATCACTAGATCCACTCAAGTCTGATTATAGCCACACAAGCTTTGTGACATCTCTAAGGGAAAAGCCCTTCTCTGTAATTACCCACAGTGCATTTTTAATTGTGATTTGAATTTGGTGCTCATTTGGCACCGTTCAGCATGCAATTTCTCTTCTCTCATTTGTCCCAAATGATTGTTTTGCCAGTTATTTTCTGTTAGTTGCTGGCTGTGTGAAAGAGCCTATGGTGGGGAGCTGTGCTGCTGAGAAGTTGGTGCTTACATCACTGTCAGCAGCCTGCAGTCCTGTCTCTCTCCTCTCTCACACACGCACTCATCATAAGCACTTGTGCTCAGAAAGAAAATGCAGACTTGGAAGCAAATTGCCTCAATAATTCATAGGCTTTATAGCCTAGAGCAAATTATACCTTGCCTCTGTCATGAAATTCAGGTTGCAAATCCCTTTATAGCCAAGCTCGTTAACAATATAAGTGGTACATCTATAATGGCTTTATAACAGATGCATTATAATCGTTGGAGAGTATTAAGTGGTAAACCTGCAGCCTCCAGAGTGAAGCATCAGTAGGGCCTGGATACAGTAAGTCAGAGAAAAAACATTTCTTATTCTGCCTTGCAGTTGCCTTTGTCTGCCTTGCTGCCCCTAAATAGCTCAGAAGGTTTGGTTTCTTTGATTTCTAATTGCATTTCATCTTTATCAGATGCAGTTTTTGAGGGAAAAGAATCACTGCTGTTGCCGATACTGTGGATGTGTAAAACCTGCTCACTTATGGAATAAAATAGCTCTCGCTAAACCACTTTCCAGATTCTTGCTCCTAGCTGTCTTCTGCGTACAATTTTAATCATCTTTACCTGTTGAAACTATTTTTGCTTAGGGAGACATTTACTAATTTTGCTGCAAATAGCAGAGGTTCTTTCCTTTACCCACAACTAAAATGCAAACCAGAGACAAGACAGAATCATATTCAGAGCAGCCTATGAAAACAAAGTATCATAGGGGAATTGTGCTCTATAAAAATGGAGAAGACAATAAATGTTTTATGAAATATTACATCCTAAGGTTAAATCCAATGCACAAAAAAAAGCTTAGGTGCACAACCACATCACTGGGAAAACATTTTGCTCTGGTCAGCCAGAATTTAGAATATAAAATGCCAGAGCTCTTTTGATCTTACTGGGGAAAAAAAGGGAGCTGTAGAAAAGAACACACACTTCCAAAGATCCTCTACATCTTTTTAGAATAGGGGAGTCTAGAGAAGAAACTCCAGCAAAACAAACCATGTGAGATTTAGAAATAGACTCTGGACTTCAGGTGCCTAATCCAGTCATCATTATAAAATTCCTGCCTAGAGGAAGAAACACAGGGGAGAAAATTTAAAAGATGGGCCCAGGATCAGTGCGAGATGCCTGATGAGGAGTCTTGTGACAGCAGCTCATCTTGCAAGATTGTCGACCTGTTAGGGATCAAATGTCCTGAAAGATACTACCTCAGTTATAAACATGAAAAAGAATGCTACTTTTTTGTCAGTCTGTACAAGCAATTAATTTTTATAACTTTAATTTGTCTCTTGCTGAAAGTCAGCCTTTGTTCAGTAATCTTTTGGTCTAGTTCAGAAATCTCTGTAGTCTGCTTTCCACCATCCCCACATTTATGAGATCATTCTAGGCAAGAAGCTTTGTTCAGCTCCACGGGGCAGGAAATGTTATCATTTCACCCCAAACAGCACTGGACAAGGGGCTGCATCTCCTGGCAAAAGGCAGACACACCAGTGTTCTGTGAAGAAGGTAGAAGGAAGCCGTTCTGCACTGCACATAAAGTCACTTCAGCTCTTTTTTAAGGCAATATGATTGTGATTATTTTTACGGCCTTCTGGTTAGCTAGCTAAGTCTACCGTGTGTATTAATATTTGTAGAACTTGTCCCTCCACTTCTGCTATTCCGGCTAAACTGCATTCTTCCACGAGATGGCATAAGTGAGCCTACGAGGCCTATGTCAATGGCAGCTTTTCAGACACGGTGCTGGAAGGCAACACATACGAAGTCAATTCAATTTTGTGAGAAGATTATTTGGAGGAAAAAACGTTATACACTTTTATTCCTTACTTTAAAATTGCACATATAAGCGCAGACTTTTTCATCTGGATAAAAGGTTGCCCACAGCTGCTGTAAAATACTGAAATTCAACTTGACTTGGGCCATATAGGAAGTAAAAAAGTCTATGTTCTGTGATTTTTACTATAACATTCAAGAAGAATCCTGTGATAATGGGAAGGGCTATCTTTCAATCAAGAAACATCCTGGAGTGTGACAGACTCCAGCTCTACCACAGATATCCTAGGCATCTATACATGTACCACTTTCAATGTCCTTGCCTCTATTTTCCATTGGTAAATAATTATAGAATTACAGAAGTTGGAAGGGACCTTTGGACATCACCCAGTCCAACCCTCCTGCTCACTAGGGAGGCACCTAGAGCAGCCTGCTCAGAGCCTTGTCCACCCTGCCTTTCAATTCTCCAAGGATGGAGATGCCACTGCCTCTCTGGGCAACCTGTTCAAGTGTCTGACCAATAAAAAGAAAAGTAGGGGGTGTAATATTGGAGTGGAATTTCCTGTAGTTCTGGTTGTTCCCAGTGCTTCTCACCCTGTCAGTTGGTGCCCATTGAGAAAAGTCTGTCTCTGTCTTCTTTAAGCCTTCCCATCAGGTATTTATACACATTGATAAGGTCCCTCCTGAACCATCTCCTCCTGAGGCCAAAAAATCCCAGCTTGCTCATCCTCACCTTGTATTTCAGATGCTTCAATCCCTTAATCATCAAAATATTTGATCTCCTATTTTGTCAGCTTGTCTTTATCATTCAGGAATTTCACCTGGATTTAAGTGTGATACTTGTGCTGCCCTAGAATAAACAGTTGCATAAAGCAGAATATGGGAAACATCGTGCGAGCCATATACCTAATCCCTCTGTTCACCTCCTCACTCTGTGCTGGCAGGCTGCAGGCTCCACTGGCGCTACCTATGCAATGTTTATTATTGCACTGCTGCATTACTTACACTGACATTGCATCACCTCGTACAGTGAGAGTTCAACACAAGCTCACGACTACCGTGGCCACCTCAGTATGCTGCTGATTTGCGTCCCAACAGTAAAACTGGCAAGATGAAATAAGAGGAGGAGTGGAGGAGAGAGAGGAGCTGCATCTACACGAACTGTTTAATCAGAAATAGATAGGCTACTTGAAAGCAGAAAAAGTAAATTCAATCTTCCTACTGCTTTGCATGGTGCTTTTAGGTGAAAGATGCTATACAAATAACCCTCCTGTAGGATAACATGCTTTAGAAGTACAGGAAATGGCCTGGATTAAAAAAAGAACATAAGGAATAATGGTCTTCCAGGCCAGAAAAGGAAGAGATATTTCCTTTCTCTAGTTTATCTCATTACCACCAACAAGAAAAACGTATTTCATAGAGCATGCCCTTGCTCCCACAGGTTTCAATCAAAATGATTGGTTATTGACAAAAAATATTTGCCCTTATTTTCTTACGTGAATTGTAGCTACTGATGTTGTAAACCCACTGCTCAGTGCTATGCTATAACAATAAAGAAAAATCAAAGTTTCGGATCAATTCCTACCTCTTTATTTCCCACCATATCCCACTATTGTAGGTGCAAAACCTATTCCCCAGAATCTCACATCCATACATGGATGTGCAAGATGCCAGGTAACACACACTAACATAATTAAACAACAGGAAAAAAAAAAATCAGGATAAGGAGAATTTAAGCATCTGGGGGATTAGTTTGGTGACTTCTTCATCCATTTATAATTACAAAACATAAAACTGCAAGTGTGAACATGTGTCTAATCAGCTGGTAGCTCTTACATACAGCCCTTCTTACTTCTTGCCTCCCCTGTTTGTCTGCTTAGACCCAGTCCTTTCAGATGGCCGTTTGGTGCCTGTTGCTTTTGTATCTCAGTTTGGGTAGTCATTTACCCACGTACCCACGATTAAATCTTCAGAAGTCTGAGACAACATTCAGAGAAATGAAACTAGAAGAAGAAGGAGTTTCTTATTGGTCTGGAGATGGGGTGCGGGGTGGCAGAGGCAACTGCTAGGTCCAAAAACTAGACTGTTCTTTATGAATTTACAGAAACACATGAATCCTTAATCACAGGTGTGCATGCAGAAGGGTCTTCAAATCCTGCATGTCTGCAGTTCTGGTGATTCATGTCTTAAGCTGTCACTACATTGTCTTGAATTCAGGGAAGGCTCCAGTGTAAAATCTCTGGCACAGGAAGTTCAGCTTCCTCTCCAGATTTCCTTCCTCCACCTCCTTCTATGCAGAAGAGCAGGGAACACATTAAAGCCTTGCCCATACTGAGTGAAAACTCTTGTGACTGTAGAGCCCTCATGCTTATATGAAAATATTTAACTATGGGGAGATACAAAACTTGAAATTGACTAATCTGATCACAAAAATAAATGAAATTCAACCCAAAACTTCACATTTTATATACTGAGAAGTACATTCTCTTCTTATATTTCTAATACTATAAGTGTTGCTGATAGGAATTTTTTCAAGGTTTGTTTTTTATCTAAGGTGTTCTTTCTAAATCCCTTGCAAGCTAAATTACCTGTAGGTATATTATGATGGTAGCCCATAATCCATAGCACTGAAAAATTAAATGAAAGGTAGGAACATGGAGAAATGAAACCACTTGTTACTTTTTTGAAATAGTAAATTCACTTTCTTTAAAGTACTATCCAGTAACCTAAGCTGGTCAAAACACTGTGGTAAGTTCACTTATTTGAAATTGTCACCGTAGTTTTTGGTATTTTCTTAATTAAGTGCTGAATAGCATATTGATATGTCAATCTTGCATAATGCTGAATCTTTTCTAGGATGTTCTAGAGCTTTCAGGAGTCACTGAAGCTAGTAAAATATTTTACCTACTTGCAGGCTGGGATCACTAACCTCAAAACAGGACACACCAACAATTCTCTAGATTGTTCTGCTGCTGTTATATCACCAATGCAAATCCCTACTGGTACCAGTGTGGTAGAAGTCACAAAAGATACAATGGTCTTTATGTTTTATTGGATTAGCATAACGCACATCAGTGATATAACAGCATAACTCAGCCTAAACACACATAAGCAATATTACAGCTCTGTTGCTGAGCTTTTTGTAGGTAAGAAATTTGTCAGCATGTTGCTCATAGTATAATATAAAACCTGGTTTCCAGCTGATACAGTTCTCAAGTAAAAATGTCTTTAATCACTCATCTAAACTCAACACAATAATCGCCTACTAATACAATTTCTTATCAGTTCTGAAACTAGTTTGTTCAGTTAATTAAATGTTTTTGGAGAACACTTTTTAATGGGTTTCCCTCCTAGTTTTGTGTTTGTTCATGGAGACCTGTTAGCCTTGGGGAAAGTGGGTGGTTTACGTTACTTTGACTATCTATTTTTTGAACGTGTTTCTTGACCCCTTAGAACTTCTTAGTCCAAATCTGTTTGTGTTTTAAGGTTTATCAAAATATTTCCCATCAAAACTATTTCTTCAATAAATATTTTGGCTTGACTAAACAAAAATATACATGTAGAGGGGCTTATTTTTTTTCATTGTGCGTAATTGTCTTTGTATAAAAACTCAGTTTTTCTTGCTGCTTATTTACTAAAATGCTAATTCTTCCCAAGAGAGAAACTTCCTACTGTCTCGAACACACACACACACACACACACACACACACACACACACACGCACACACGAGGTATTTCCACATGCAAATCTCACAAAATACAGAAGGATCGTAACTTTTCTCATCCCTGCCAATGAATTTTGAATTCTATTTCCAGAGCTGAGAAACAGAACTCAGTAAGAGCAGCAACAATAGTTACAATTACAATTTCTTCATCTCTTCTAACCCAAGAATCTTGAAGTACTTGGAAAGCATTGCTGGACTAAGTTTTGCAATACCATTGTGCATTAGTATGTCCATTCCCCATTGGTGCATATAAAGCAAAGGAGATAAATAATTCATTAAAATCAGCCTCTACAGCCAAGCCAAGAATAAAAGTCAAAAGATTGTAGAGTCCCACTCTGGAATTTCAAGCCCATCTTCTTGAAGCAGCCACAGCCCATTTATTTTGCGCTATATGACGGAGCTATCAATAAGATTGTTCTGCAGGCAGGATAAACTGTAAATGGATTTTTCATTAAAAAAAATAACTAACTAAGATAGCAAACCATGCCTCTGAAATCAGACTCCACTAACTATGTAACTGTTTCTGTCAGTTCCCTTGGGTAGTGACTTGGGAGATCTTTCGCTTTATGTATGTATGTTTTGTTGCTTGGAAACATGACTTTTATAAGCACTTTTTTTTTTTTCTAACAGGTGCTCACAAGAAAGGGTTTTGTAGAATCAGGATCCTTGCTGACAAGTGGTTTGAGATTTGGGATGTTTACTGTAACAGAATCCCAGAGGTCACGAGGAAGGTCTTTTTGTAAATTAGAAGACTCACTTCACCTTCTTGTTCAAAGGACATGAATTTTCAGACACACGAGAAGTGTAGACCTTTGCTGCAAGTTCTTTCATTCTTAGCAGCAACTGAACAGCAAGGTAGATCAGGGTCCTGAGCGCTCACACTTTGACTCCGTTAGCTTGGTTTTTTGGAACTCCACTTCATAAAGAAATTTCCACCTTTCTGCTCTTCCCATGTTCCTCATGAATTTCTGATACTAATTCCTTTTGCTCCAGTGAGTAAGGAAACGCAACATGCAGGTCTCTCTCGGCATCACTGTATCACTTAGCCTGCTCAGGTTGTGGTTTAACGTACCATTAGAACCAATTTTCTCTTCTTAGTTTTTGATGCAGTGCTTTCCTGTGCAGTACTGGCACAGCAGGGAGTACACACAAATCAACCCACACACCGCAGGACCCGATGACTGGTGATTCTTATTGCTTCTCTCACAACTTCACACTCAGCTGGGTCATTTAACCATTTTATATCCTCAGTCCCTCAAGCTCTTAGGGCCATTTAAACAGCAGACTATATTGCCATATGGTCTATGAATAACCCCTACACACTGTACACATAGATTTTTCTGGAGCTGTCTCTGGAATAATAAAGCATTTTTTGTTCGTAGAGTTCTCTTCCATGGCAAGGACAGAGTGGTTGGGCTGAATTCAGCTGCTAATTTTACTTTATATGGATGATGGAGTCTACCCATTTTTCAGACTGTCTTTCATCACTGTATTTTGCTCAGTCCCAGTACACTTTCCCAAATAAATACTTACTTTCGAAGTACAGGATGTAACTGTTATTGAGTCTACTCATTTTATTACCTATTGCGATTAAATGAATGACTACTGAACTTTCTAAGCATGCCTTTTCTGTATCACAAATCGGCTTTGTTTGACTAAACACAGATTCTCCAAGGACAGGGGTACAAGCCTCCCAATTCCAATTTTTTTTTTTTCTGGAATCTGCAGCAGCACAGAAACTTTCCTGCAACTGCAACAATTAAATAAGGTAAGGCTCTTTGAAAAAATAGTGTTCTCATCCGTAATTCCAACATTTGGTAGCTGCTTTGCTGGGACACACACATGTGCCTGCTTTCTGAAACAGCTGTGTCAAGGATGGAAGAATGTTCTGTAGGAATCTGACCCATAGCTAGGTAAGCAAATTCTTTTTTGTATTTGGGGGTATTTCTCATAGCCAATCTTAACTGCAGGTCTGATGTGTCTGACATCAGGTAATGTTCAGCAGCTAGGCTGAATTCCCACTGTGGATACCTCCAGGGTATGAGTCGTTTTTCTGTTAGTTGCTCAGTAAGACAATGATCCCCTTGAGGACAGTCCCTTTAAATGGAGAAATATCAGGCTTTAAGCTTTTACTCCAACGGCTTAATCAGCATTCATGCCACTGAAATGTCACTTAAAAGTTTACTTAAATGAAGACCTACAGGTGCGTAGTATGGTGTGTGCACACGTGTGTATCTTTATATATGTGTGCACACACTGTAAAATCTGATCTCTAAGATTATTATGACCCTGCCCTTTGTTGCTAATAGCTGCAGGATAGGTGTCCATGCAGGAAAACATACTTCCATTTCCTTGCTTCTAAATATCTGCAGACTTACTCCTTCAGTTCCACCTCAGCTCTGAACGAACCATGCTCAGTACAGGATATGAGATATTGAAACAGATATTCATGCCCTGTTTTATATTTTCCCCTGTTCCTAGCAATGTTTGCTGTGATTCAAGCCACTGCAAAGCCAGCTGTGCTTGTTCCACACCCCTACGGAATTTCACCATGTTGAAAAGGTATCCATTGGCCCAGGCAGGGCAGCCTCTTTGCCCAAAGCACCAAAAGACTTCTAAGACCCAAGCTATGGCTTGCCAAGTTCAAATGTACAGCAAAAAATGTAAACTAGTAACACACACATGGATATGAAGGAAAAACGGAACACCACCTGAGTGGTAGTGGCTAAATAATTTCACATGGTTATGCATCAGTCTCCTACGTCTAAGACAACAGAAGTGGTATTTTTTGGCTTTGCAAAACGCTTCAAGGTATGCTACACGTAACAGTCACACTCACTAACTAGGTAATACATTTTTATGATTGCTGAAGTCAAACATTCTTATGGCATTGATTTTTTTTTTTTTTTGAGAATTTTGAGAAGTGCTGATTTTCACCCTTTCTTTAGAAAGCATAATTTATACTGGTTTGGTGACAGTTATCCTTTCAGAGTCCAGGAGTATCCTGAGTTACCATAACAATCATGCAGTATATTTACTCAGATAAAAATATGTAAATTTTGATTCCAACAATGCAGTAAGAATGCTATTTGTGTGCAAAAATGAATTACTTTCTAAGAAATTACAAAAATCCTGACATTCAATAAAACATGAATACAGTATAATTCTAAACAATGTGTGATGGCAATTTCACTTGCAAATAAAACCTGTACTCATTAATACATTGGGACCAAGTTACATCCTCGTTCTTCTTGTTGAACAAGAACACCTCTTGGGACTATGCAATACCTGTGTTATCTTTTTGCTTTTGAACAAGACTTTCTACTCCTGCAGCCTTAGAAAAGCAGCAGCAGTTGCCTTTTTATATGTTACACTGTCAAAGATCTGATATGGATGCCTCCAAAAGTACTGTAGTATGCAAAGTTCTGAGTGGCAGAGCTGCCTGCAAGAACAGGTGTTCCAGTAGCAGGACAGGTATGACGGATTCTGGTTGGTTTTGTCATAATGTCTGAAACAGCTGAATAAACCCACAAACTAGTGAAACTGCCTAAGGATTTATCTGATTTGGTATGCTCTCTAGAAAGGGGTTAATATCAGCTGATTGAGAAAAAGGTGCAAGAAATTTTGCAACTGAGAACTATGGAGCAACCTGCTTGCAGGAGAGGTTTTCTTCAGATCTAAAGCAAGCTGCAGGAGAAAAACTTGTATTTTGCTTCAGCCGATCTAGCCCTAGCATTTGTGGAAGCCTCAAGTTGAGAAGTTTCACTATTTTGTGAAATTGTCTGAGCTACATTTCCCATTTATTTTTTATTTTATTTTAATTTGCTTTGGCTATACTAGCTACTTCAAAGTTGACTAACAAAAAAACATAAAGACTTGTTTTTACTAATTATATATAGATATTAGCTCTTCAGGTATTAGCAGACATTTTCAGCTAAATTTTTAGTGACAACCAATATTTTTGTAATCACAGAAACAGATAAACTCATACATTGAACAAGTACTTATTTCTGGTGATTTGCACACCCTTCCACTGAATACTAAAATCTAGGACAATTTCTGTGTGTATCTGTATGCATAGACAAGAAAAAGAAGATTAAAAAGAAATTTAAAAATTAAAGAAAATGCACATACAGTAGCTTCCAGCACAGAACTATATGAAGACATCAGAATTAAACACCGTGTTGCACACAGTAATGTGTGGTTCTTTGGAAAGACTTTTAAACACATCAGAACTGATTTGTCCAGTGAGATTTACGAAACAACTTTAAAAAAACCCCCACCCGCCCCACCTGAAACAACCCTCCACCCTGTAAGCAACCATTTCACTCTTCATAATCCCTCTTCATACCAGTAGTATAGCTATGTATCAATCAAATTTTCACTGGAGAATAAGATGTAATTAAGTCACTGGATCAGAAACAGGAACTACTGCAACGGTTATATTTTTACAAAAGGATAGGTGTGGTGAAAGCATTAGTTACGTGTATATGTGGTTATACTCAGCATGTATAAGCACATTTGGCTGGTCCAGTTTCCTTGCCCAAATTCCACAGATTTAAAGAGATGTCAGAGCACAGACCTGTGAAGAAAAAATCCCTTTAGCTCTCATAAACCAGACAATACAGAAAAATCAGAATGGGAAAAAAAAGCCCTAGGGATTCCTAGGAGAGGATAAGATCTATGTACTTTATTTGAAGAAAAAAACCCCAAACAATACAAACAAACCCAATAACTTTAGGTACTATAATGGTCCCACTACTAAAAGCACATTTGAGAAGTATGAGGAAGAAAAGCAGTTAAGTATTTGTATGATAAAGCACGTGCAATGCAAAAAAGCATGCATTAGTTTATTATATAGTTAATTCATACAACAATTCTAGTCCAATAATAAAATCTCAATGCCATGACTCTTGAAGAAATAAAATGTGATTTACTACCTATTATGAGCCTCAGAATGTTATTTTTGTCTATTAAACAGATTTCTTCTGTATGATCCAGTGTTAGCTGAAATTTTTCTACAAAATCTCATGACTTATGAATTTTGCTTAGCAAAACAAGACTTTTTCTTTCTTTTTTTTAATCCTCTATGTATCACACTTTTTTTCCCCCTGATATAGTAAGTGGTCATTTTTTCCACACAAATCATGGTGTATCCCCAAAAGGGCATTCTAATCTCTGCTCTGCATAAAAGCAATCTCTAGCTAAAAAACCCCATCATGCTACTTGTCTTCTACAAATCTCCCTGAGACATTTTGACTTAAATATTGCAGTAATGAATGTAACTGCCTTAGAAATCTCTAGAAAACTGCAGATTTCTAATAAACCTGTTGTGTTTCTTAAGCACTTCTATTGAATAAGTATTTTGCAGATAGGAATGCTAGATGAATCTGTAGCCCCAATCTCAAGAACATCAACACACATCCCCAACCCGCATACATGTGGTTCCAAGGATTTTAATGGGATAATTCCTGTCCATGATGCACACGCATGCATATTTATTTCAGAGGTGGAACAGAAATTATTTCTCCATGGTTACTGAATGGAATATAAGCAATTTGGGACTATAATTCCAGAATCTTTTAATTTCAGTAAATTTGTTATTTGTAAATCTCAGGGCAAAGAATTAGGGCTTTAGCACAACATACAGGTTATTTAAAACCAAACATTTGATTATTATAAAACAAAGGCTTAACCACACCAGGATCTAATAGTTATTCATAACACACAAACTGAAAAATAGCCAACCCACTTTCCTACAGTTTAATTGGCAAACCTATTATTTCTCCTACTAATTACAGGTAACCACACCTACCTTCCCAGAAAGCATGATGGCAAGTAACCGTTTGTTTTAAATTCTGGAGAAGCAAGCAACTACTGGGATGAGAGTTTGCAGTGGTCTCTCTCTTTTTTTTTTTTTAAGTTACTTTTATTACTATATATTCTTTCTGGATAGGTTTTCCATTCAAAATTAGCTAGAATGTGGTAGGGTATTTTTTACTTATTGCAAACCTACTTGGGTAGTAATTTCACCTCTTGCAAAGTATGAACAAACAGGGGAAAAAAACCTCCAGATTTAGACCTGTTGATAGAACCAAAAGTGACACAATACTGTATGTATACCTACTTTCGACTACGAAGTAATAATGTTTTAGTATGTGAGCGCTGGTGTGAAGTGATCCCATCTTGGTAACCTCTGTCCTGCCTGGCTTATGTGAGGCCCAGTCTGTAAAACAGAAAATGCGTTTTCTTTTTCAGTTTCCTTATTTTTTTGCTTGACTTGCTCTTTCCCACAATGCCTTCCAGAGCAGAGGTGGATGCTCATCCTGAAAGAATATTAAAAGGAGGCTCTGGAAACTTCGGCTATGCAAGTATACTTATAAGCAATGTTAAGAAAAATAAGTTGTAAGCTGACTGAATTGTCACTCGTTGTCAAGTTCCTGAGGGAAAGATGGTACTACAAAGGTATTCACTGCTTGCTAGTCTTCTTGTATGCGATGTTTTAAGACCCCTGGCCCTCACCCCCACCCTCACTCGTGCTCAGCAGTCCAGAGTTCTTACACTCAACGTTTTCCTGCTCTGGTGAAGGGATATCTGCCTCTCCCTCGAGCCCTGTTCTCTCTGTGAGATTCTCTACGTAAATAACGTCGTTTGTGGGGTTATGTCTTCGGCTGTGTTTTTTTTTTTGTTCACGCCAGGCTTTTAAATACTTGTTTTTCGCCCTGCAGGGGCGGCCTGGGCGCGGCGGGGCAGAAGCGAAACCCCCGTTCCCCGCCCGCCCGCGGCCTTTGTTCGCGCTGAGGGAGGAAGCGCCTGAGGGGCCGCGCGCTGGGCGGGAAGCGGCAGCGGGGCGGCCGCGCGTGCCCCGCTCTTCCCGCCGAGCTGACTGGAAGGGCGTTGCCCGCCCGGGAGCGCGCACCNTAGCGCGGCCTCCAGCGCGGCGGGGCCTGCGCTTGCCGTCGGCGGCACCGCCCGGTGGGGCGGTGCCGGGAGGCGGGGCGGGGAGCCGAGCCGGGGTTTCCCGGCCGGGCAGTCACGGGCGGGGCGGAGGGGGGAGGTTAAACCGCGCCCAGGCTCTCGCTTCCCGATGGCTGCGGGGAGCTGAGCGGGCACCCGGCGCGCGAGGAGGAGTCGAGACCCAGCGACACCCCCCTCCCCCGCGGCTCCCTCCTCCCGATTCGGCTCCCCGGCCGGCGCTGCTGCTTCCCCGGGACCAGCCGGGCAGAGCGTGGGCGGCTCCCCTTCCTCCTCCGTCCCCTCCTCCTTCTCCTCCGCCCCCCTTACCCCTCCCCAGGCCGGCGGGACGCGGGCAGGAGCCGTGGGCGGCGGACGTACCGGCCCGGTTAATGAGCAGCGGCCGGAAGGGCAGGTAACCGTCTGAGGGGAGCGAAGGCGGCGGGTGGGGGCGGAGGGACCCGCACAAAAACCTCGTCACCGTCCTTCGCGCCTTCCCGCCGCCGCCCGGCTCGCCGAGCGCCCGGCCCCACCCTGAGGCCATCTTCCCGCCGGCGGCGGCCCCGGTTCCCCCCTCAGCCCCGGCTCCTTCTTCCCCTGCGCGGCCGCCCCTCGCTCCCCTCCCCCGCTCTTCCTCCCCGCTGCCGCACTTCTCCTTTCCCTCCGTCCTCCCCTTCCGCCGCTCCCTCGGTTCTCGCGTCGCCCGGGCACCGGGTTTGCTCCCCCCCATTCCGCCCCCGCCATCCCCCGCCGCGGCGGTGCCTCCTCCTCGCCCACCCGTTCTTCGGAGAGAAGGGCGGCTCATGGTTTGTCCACCTCTGTGCATGGCGGGGTTGGAAATAGCCCCCCTCCCCCGCGCTCCCCCACCTCCTCGGGGCTCCAGCTTCCCCTAAAAAAGAAGCGTGTTTGTAGCTGGAGGAGGAGGAGAAAAAGGTGGGGGTGGGACTGATTCTCTCTTGAAGGCTTTAAGGCGAAAAGGGAGGAGACCTTGGATCTTGCAGGGTTCCATTTTTAATTATAATTACGCTGTAGTGGTCCCTGTTAGAGGGCTTGAGGTGTTCTCTTGTACGCGTTAAGATTAAAAAAAGGCGAATTTCCCGAGCGATCCAGCCGGCAAGAGGGAATATTTGGAGAGAGACTGAAGGAAAAGCGATGGTGTGGCTGCTGTAATGGTGGAAAACTGATTGAGAGGAGACGGGGGTGAGCCAAACAGGGTAAGACCGCTCCAGCAGCCCCCATCGGGGAAGGGCTGGCAGGCTGGGCTCACACCGGGGGTTCTGGGGAGGGAGGGGTAGGGAAGGTTTTGTTCTCTTCAAAATCAGAACCGAGGATGGGTTTAGACCGCATATTTGTTGTTCCTCCTTGTATTACGGTGCTGCATATTTTTGTGTGTCCGTAGCAGCAGTAACGAAGATCATGGAGGGTGTTTGCTACAAGAGAAAAATGGAGTTTTCTCCTCGGAAATGCTGTTACAAATATTTTTTCATTTCCCAGCTTTTTTTTTTTTTTTTTTTTTAATCTGTACAAGGGTTATTTAAGGTGGAGGATTTTAAATTCTACAGCTTTATAGGAAATGAAGAGTTGTAAAATATCGATATAAAAGAGATGAGACGTTTTATTAAAAAAAAAAAATCTTGTCCAGAAGAAAATCAGAATGATATAGAGGTTGTTGTAAGATGTCAATTTATCATTCCTGAAGATGAGCTGAAATTTTAACGAATGTGATATTTCATTATTCTCCAACAAAGTCATGATTGGGACTCGTCATTTGAAATCAGGCATCCTTTCTAGGATGCCGACTGCCACGTTATTATGCATTGTCTCCACAGCAGAAAATAGGAGGAAAGGATTGTAAATGTAAGGCTAAGTGATTATTGAAACAGCTTTTGAGAATAGTTGGCTCAACTTGGACAAGGGATTTAAAACTGAAAAATCAAAGGTTTTGCTGCTGTAAAATATCTGTACCTAATCGTGAGAGATTTATCCTGTATTTTAAGCTGATCTCCCAAAGACAAGGATGTGAATCGAGACAAAATGCTGTCGGTGTGTATGTGAAGTACATGTGGAAAAACAAAGATATTATATTAAGACCCAAATTTGTTCTAAATGTAAAAGATCAGAGTTTATTTTTCCCCCTTGTGTGCTTTAGGAGAGGAGAAAGAGAAGGGGTGATAATAGTGTGGTTGTTTTGGTGGCTGCAGATTAGCCAGGGTGTGTGTTTGATTTTCTTTCTGCTGGGAATGAATGGATCTCTCTGTGCCTGGGCCCAGGAGCTGCAACAAGATGGCGTTTGCAGCAAGGCAGCTCGTTCTTCAACTCCTCCTCACCACGGCTTGCCCAAACTACAGCTTATTTCGTAACTGTAGTTCACGTTTACTTTCTCATTCTCTTTGCTTTCTTCTTTTTTTGAGGGGAGGGTAGGAAGAGCATTTGGAAGGTTGTTATGGGAAATCTGTGCATTTTTTTTTTCTTTAATTTTTGTGAGCTTCTCCAGATAGGAACTAGGTGGGAGGAGTAAATAGTTTTATTGAAATGTTCACATAGGCTCTTACTGGATAAAGGGTTGACATGATTTTCTTTCTTACCTTACAGTGCCTGCTTAATACCATCAAAATGCTCTTGGTTTTCATTATGTCTGTGGCTGAAAACCAGTATTTTAAACCTGGAGCACAGGTATACAAAGGCTCTGCTGGGGCTGTGTGCTGTTGCTGGTTCTCCATTAGCCAGGTAGTCGTTAAACCCCGTGCAGACAGTTATATTTCTGTGATACAGAAGAGTCTGCCATCTGCTTCAGAATGCTGACCATTTGTGAAGGCTTTTAAAACCGCTTTTGACCTGAATTATTGTCCTACTCTAGGTAATTGTTCTTATGGGGAAGAACAAGAAAGGTTTTGGGGATATGCAAACAGTTCTGTGTCTGTGAAGTCTTGGATTTTAAAATGGCATTTTAGTATCTTTTAAGAAAAATGGACTTTTAGTTTGTAACATTTGTGGTATTTTGCTGTAGTGCCAAGCTTCTTAACTTTGGTAGTCTAAATTTAAAAAAAACCCAAACACCTTAGTTAGCATTTGATATACTGGACTTGGGCTTAAAATAATACACTACCCAGCAAGAAAAATAAGAAATGCTTGTTATGTCTCCTGTATTCAAATGACCTCCAAACCATTGGTAATACCAGCTTTTTTAGTACTGTTTATCTATGACTTAATGTATAATCATTTGTTTGTTAGTTTGTTGTAATATCCCAGCTGTAGTTCATACTGGGAAGCAGAAGAGAGGATTTGCATTTAAGGTTTGTGTTGGGTTTTGTTGTTGTATTTTGGGTTTTTTTGTTGTTTTTTAAATGCAAAAAAAGGTGCCTAAATTAGCTAAATGAATTTTACTCCTCCAGTATGTCAATAATAATTTTTTAGTCAAGAATATTTGTCCAATAAACTGTTCCATTTGATGGTACTTACAATGTGCTGTTAAAACTAGTTGTGCAGTTTATTTGGTGCTGCTTCTTTGGCCTTTCAGGACAGGATCAGAAAGGGTGTCGTGGGATCATGTATTGGGTAAGATAAATTGCATTTATCCTTGTTCAGTCCTTGCAGCTTCTAGATCACTGTGTAGCAAGCATCCTACCATGAAATCTTCAACAACGTGCAAGGTTAGCATTCCACAGTAAATCCTAGCAGAACAGTATTTAAATTACCTCCATACCTCATGGAAATCTGAAAGTATTGCATTTAGACTTAATGATAATTCCTCTTGTGTAAGTAACCAGTAAAGTTTGGTATAATGAGGAAGTGTGTAGAATTTTGTGTAGCGTTAGTCTTAATATCATCCAAGAATAGACACTCTACAGCTATTAAAATTTTGAAAACTAGAACAGTTAAACTAATATACCTAGAATAAGAAAATCCTTAAATTAATACATTTACTTTCAGGATCCTTCAGTTATGGTAGAAATACATATCTTTTGTGTTTGTAGGAACCCTTTTCCTGAAGGGCAGCAAGCTGCTGGTGGCTGCAGTGTGCAATGGCTTCTTGAGGTGCTGGAGCTTTCACTTGGGTCATGGGGAAGAACAACCATAACTGTTACTTCTGAAATAGTTACCTAGTTACAATTTCTCAATCAGTGTGAAACAAGATGCTAATTAACTTGTGCTGCTTTTGCAGATTCTGGTGGTGCCTATTGCTGTAGTTAGGAATGTAAAAAGTGTTACATTTAGCTAGTTTTGTAGTTACTGTATTAAAAAACTGGAGTTGCTTGCTCCCTGTGAAACCAGCAATGGATTTGTCTTCTGCATGTGGGGCTCAGCTCATGTTTCAGTCAGTGAATTGGATTAAATTCTTACTGTCCGTGGATTTTGGCTCTCAGCATTAGTGGATTGGTAATTGATATTCTCAATTTTAATATCCCATTTTAGCCATATGGCATACCGTATTGTTGCAAGAATTGCATTTAGCGCTAGGTTGTTACTAGCAAGTTGAAATGAGAAATGATGCGTTCAAGCAGTTCATTTATGCTTAGGTGAGTCGTCTTTGGAATCTCTAATGCACGTGCTCCTGCCAGTATATATATAGGTATATATTTTTTACGGTATTTTACTGGTCATGTTAGGAAAACATCTATAACCTTGAAAGGAACTAGCTCATGTTAATGAAATGTTTCTTAAGCATGTGATTAGAGATAAAGTAGAATTTTTTTTAAGGAAGTCTCTTGATTGCTCGAAGTGCAGACTCAAAATGAAAAGAATACAAATTCTATTCAAAATGTTGTGGTTTGTTTTGTTTTTTCTCCCCACTGATAATGTTGGAACTGGTATTAGCCAAGGTCGTGATAAAAAACAAAAATACCCCCAAGCCCCTATGTTTCTATTTAACATAGTATCTCAATTTATTATTTCTTCACAGGGTGTCTAGTATGCTGGGGATTTTGTGTGCGTGGATTTGTTTTTCACCAAACAGAAATGCATGCAGAATCCATAGATACTCGAGCCAACTGGTAGTTCAGCAGAACATTAAGAGGTTTTTAAGAGCTTTGAGCTGGCTATGAACAGGACCTTTACTTGAGATGCCAGAATAATCAATGTAAATTACTGTGGAAGCTTCCTAGTACAAAAATGTGGATGCTCCAAAATAGGTTTTGAAGCAGAATACTGCATTTTTATTAAAACACTAGAAGACTTCTAAGTAGAGAGAAAGGAGATGACAGGTCTTTGAGTAAAAATACACATTTTAAAGTATTTTTGGGAACATAAAGATCAGACATTCTTGGCCTGGTTTTTTAACAGTCGACCTTCTAAAATGTATTCTTTACAATTAATGTCTTCTAAGACCATATTAATTCACATTAAATGCGCATCTCCACTGTATTTATTAGAGTGCTATGGAACGTGTTATAATTTGTTAGTTTCTTGAAATATGATGAAATATTTCTGCTTGTCTGGAAGACTGCCGTTGGAACCTGGAGTGTGCTGGGTACGGGGGGTAATGTTTGGCTTCCCCAGGAGATTCTTAGACATGCAGGAATCTTTCCTGAACCCAGCTGGGGAGTAATGACATGACAATATTCATACATGCCATCTGGAAACAGCTACAATATGGGGATGCTTGCTATGTATATCTTATGTTGAGTGTTACTGGGGATGCTCTAATTAGATGCCTGCATGATAATTTGCATGTGTAAGTAAAAAAAAAAAATTTTTTTTTTTTTTTTGGGACATCACGGAAGTGCGATTTGTATGGAGACTTGGAAATCATAACTTTAAATTCTGTCCAGGGTTTTCAGCACTGGCCTAAGCACTCGGTTGGTTCTCAAAATTTTAAAGTAGCAGAAAATAAGGATCCAATACAAAATGTTGCTTGTTGACCTGGTTCTTGACATTTGAGTTCAATTGAGAGGGGAGAATGACATGACACAGGAATCTATAGGTTAATATTAAGATCTCTGAGATTTCTTACTGACTTGAATACTTGAGTGGACTTGTTTTAAAATTATTTTTTGAAATATTTTTGAAAAAATTGTGGTTTTGTCACTTTTCACAAACTTATGAAGAGAAGAGCCAAATACTTTTTATTTGGTGGGACTGGAGGGTTAAAATTTGATCTTTCTGTGCTGCACCTCTTTTGGAATCCTAATAATGGATGAGTGAAAATGAGGCTGAAGACTTGAAGAAGGTTATCTGAGGGAGCTTAAAGGAGACAAGGTATAAGGTAGCTCTGGAATTGATGGTGGTAAAGATAGCCTAAGTCCTCAAATTATTTTCGTAGACAGTATTTAGAACTTGATGTGGGGAAAAATTAGTATCAGATAATAAAGTGAAGGGGGAGTGATTAAAAATTGACTTTCCATTTTAATATGAAATGTAGTTCATTTCTTTAAGCAGTTTGCATGAAGCTGCTTCATGAAAAATATGTATTTTTAAGTAGAATTTCAACCTGTCAAATCACTGCAATTTCTAAAGGTTCTATGTGTAGAAAAGAAGCACTTTCTGTATGTTATAACGATTAATTTAATTGTAGATAGATAAGTTGTTTTTTTTCTGTGTGTTCCTTCACTGGTCTGAGGAAGGTTTGCCTAAAATTTCTTGCTAGTTATGCTTACCATGTTTTACTCTGATGAGAATATTTTTGTCTTCTTGAAAACTGCTGTAAAGCCTGCCAGCACTCCCAAAAAAAGAAAATATTAATTATCTGTAATTAAATGGATTAGATATTTTTTGTAGCTTTATGTAAGAGAATCCTATATTAAAAACTGTGTAAAGATTATTTTCAACTCTCTTCCCCCCTCCCCCCGCCCCTGCTTAGCAAAGGGGAGGAAAAAAAAGTAAAACAAAAATACTTCTCTCTGGAAACTCCTGCGTGCCCTCTATCCAAGTGTATTTTACCAGCTCAGGTGTAAGTGATGATTTTTCTCCTCCTTATTACAAAATCAAACTGTATTGAGTATGGGAGACTAAATAAGAAATCTGGCAAGGCTTTTTCAGAAATGCAAACACCCACAAAGTTGACATCACTGCCAGGAAAGCAATGTCCTACTCCTGTGCCTTGTTTGTTCTTCTGTTACTGTAGGCTTGATTAAAGAGCCAGTTATTTTCTTTTTTTGTGACAAAGAAAATGAGTTTCTGCTTAAGTATTGCAGGTGAGCTGTTAATTCTGTACATCTTTATTTTCTTACTGCATTTCTGGCCTTCTTGCCTATCTTGGGCTAGATTTATGGAACCATCTTAAATCTGTTCTGTAACATATGCTTTGTGTTCATCCTGACATCTTAGGATTTATTGAAACCTATCAATGGAGGCTATCTTAAATTATTTGCAAAACCATGAAGTTATTTGACAAGCTGAGTGGGTTTTGTTTTCTTTTTGTGAAATGTTGAAACAAATTTCCAACACTGCTCTGACAGTAGAATTTTTAATTGTGCACTTTGAAATTGCAGTTTAACTTCCATGGAAACTGAAATATGTGTGCCTTGTATTAATGGTGTGTGCTTTATTGTAAGGACTTTCTCGTTGCGACATCTGTGGTAACACAGGGTATATTTTACTAGACATCTTTTGCTGTTGAGCTGACACATGTTTTGGGCCTTGCAACCACTGCCTGGGGTGGTGCCACCCTTTTGTAGTTGGTGGGGAATGTGGCTTTCTTCTGGAATTACACTAATTGAACTGACTGGTATACTCTCTTTTAAAACCGGAACATCTTGTGTTCAGTCCGTCTGTTTGGACTTTTGTGGGTATTTGAGGGATTTACTGAAATAATTGAGGGATAGGAGGTGGCTCAAAGCTCCAAGGTTAAAAGCGTAAAGATGATGATATGAATGTGCCTTTGTTGTTGCAGAGATCTTAAAAATTAATGCTTAGTTACCTTCAGTAACAAAATTTGAGTTATAACTGCATAATATAACTTAGTGTGTATTTTGCTTGCAGTAAATGAGTAGTGCTCACCAAAGCAGGCCTGCGCATGCTTCAGGATGCTGAGAAGAAATTTGTTTATGGTCCTTGTGGATTTTTCCTGTTGAGTTCCCGAAACTGTTTTCTTTGCATAGTCTAACAATGTGTTTGGAGGGTGGTATGGTGTGTTTTTTTTCTGTTTGTCTAGAAGAACAAAGTAGATGTGATAGTCTGAAACCTTTAGTACTCAAAATAAGATTATACCGTACTAATTAAAGAGCTCCCTTTGTTGGAACATATGCTTGATATTCCTGTTGCACATTCTTTGTGAAGTACTGAAGATACACAGCTGTCTGTTTAACAAAGGTGTTGTCTGTACAAAGATCAAGAACGGTTCGCTTGGTGCTTATGGCAGTTTAATTGCGCTTCAGGTTACTAAGTCCTGGATTTCAGTACAAGTTGTCAGATATTATTATCTGGTTAGTGCCTGAAAACTTACTGTAGAAGTTAATATACCAAGTTGGTATGTTCTCTACTGAAGTTAGTGTGATTTCTGTTTTAGAAACAAACTCAAAACTACCTTCCCCTCAAAAACCTGCAGTTTTTGCACAACAGTAGTGTCCAGAAGCTCCAAATAGACATGAAGCAGTGCTTGTAGAAAGAGGAGAAGAGAATTGGTGCAGAACCTTAAGATTTACAGATTTCAACTGACCTTACTGGCTTCTGGCTTTGTTAAACAGACTTTGCTTTTTTGACTTCACTTTGCATGTTGTGTTTGTGTGTTGTTTTGGTTTTTTAATAACATAGACTGGATTGTCTTCTGATTTTGGTTTTTTTGGGTTTTTGTTGGTTGGTTGGTTGGTGGTTTTTTTTTGTTCCCACCCTAGCTCCTAACCCTGGTAGTACTTGACTTGTTTTCTATTTATCGTCTTTTCCTCTTTATTTTGATCACCTAACCAGATGCATGCTATCTACAGGAATACAACTGCTACTTACAGACTAATGCCAGAAGTTTTAAGAGGGTTAATGCAGTACTATGGAAAGAAGAACATGGAAGAGTGAAAGCAAGTATTTCCTGTTGTACCTTTGTGCTTTCTCTTGCAATACTGCGTCCCTGGCTTGTACTTGAGGTTTACCTTTCATATCAGTGTTAAGCATTGTTGCATTGTCTGTTCCCAAACACCACTTCTGGCTTCAAGGTCTCCTGTGTTACTCTACTTTTCAGTCTGTCCACCTTGCTTTTCTTGTTCCTGTTCTGTACCTTAACTCATTTTGTATCAATAGTACATATCAAAGTAGAGCAATTACTGGGAGCAATCAATGAGCTACTAGGGGCTATAAATTATTGTTATCAAAACTAATGGAACTGCTTGCATGTTGATTAAAGTTGGGTTGTGTTGGTTACAGGGCTAGACAACAAAGTATTGCTCAGTCTGTTTGGGGTAAAAAGATTATAGAAGTCATGCCATATTTTAATTTCTACTGAGTATTCTTTTATCAGCTATATGCATGTAATATGTTTTGTTGATTTTTAAGGTCCACTGAAATACTTTTTGTATTCAGAGTGGTGTTGGAAAGCAGTTATGTCATGGTGTGGCTTAACTTCTTTTAACAGTGCTGTTAATCTCTTACTCAGGATCAGTGTGCTGTTCGAACACCTAAATTCTTATTTCAATGAAATAGATTTATTAATTAGTCTTGTCTTGGTCCATATGGCAAAGCACAATTCAGGTTTGATAGAATAAAAGTTATCTTGCTGCTTCTGGAAACATAATGTATTTTTCATTAGTGTTTTCAGGCTCTTTGTGCAGTGAGATGTGAGTGTCTCAATTAAAGCCTGTGCCTACGTGCATGGATGAGGGGGATGCTTTTCAGAAGCAAAGTTGTCCATGAAAGACAACCTTATATCTGTAAATGTCTCCCTTAGCTCAAGAATAAAGGTATGTTGATTTGATGATTGGATATTTCTTCTAATTTTAAATGTCAAGGATGTGAAAAATAGTATTGCTAAATGTAGCATTCTGAAAGTTAGTTGTACTTTTAAAAGGGTGTAAATAGGAAGCAGCTGATTCTACTTTGACTGTTGACTCTTTACTAGCTGGCATATATAGAATGAAATGGATGATTCAGCTTCTGTTGATAAAATAGTTGAGCTGAAATTTATGGAAATACAAAATACAATAATAAGAGGTTTTATTTTCTCTGTTTATGCATGTACACAGTCTTTTTTTTTTTAATTATCATTTTTCGTATCTAATTTTGCTATTTTTGTTTCTGGTTTTTGTATTGTAAATAAGTGGTCACGTAGCCCATTTCCTCCTCTAATATAATAAATATTGCAGTGAATATCTTAATGATGTACCTACTGATGTCACTGTAATGGCAATGTCTGAAACAACACATGATTTTTAACAAGGTTGAAAAGATCATACCAATACAGATGTGTTGGCAAATAGATCTGAGAGAAATATCCTTCAGACTTTTGGAGGATTCATGTCTTCTCTTACATTTTAACCCTCAGTCAGTGGCAGCTGATGGACCTGGTGGATTTTATTGCAATCTTGAGGATTTGGGTAGCAGGAGGTGGTGTAATCACCGACCTCTGTGCCAGATTTGGCATCTGGCCGTTCATTTGCTCCCTCAGCACCTCCTGTCAGTGATCTGGGAGAGCTGGAGCAGAATATCGTCATGACAGACAAATAACATCAGTCTTCATGAGGACTTACCGAACATAGTTAAATTACAGAAAATGGACTGAAGACCTACTGGAAAATGGATATACTCAGAAGTGATTTTCAAAAAACAATAATTGAAAACTTCATGAGCACCGACAAAAATTATGTTTCTTAGTAGGACTGCAAGTTGCTATAGGCACGTTCTTAAATTGTGGATTACAAACTTATTTTGATACCTGAATAAGTGTGTTTATAATGTTGACTTTTACTAAAAAGAAACAAGTACAAGTATTTAGGTGTGTAATGTGTTTTCATTTGCTATATTGTGATTCTGTCACTGATTTATCACACTGAGATGATGTGTAAACTAGTCCTACAGCAGCGTGCTGCCATTTCTGGCTTCTAGGAGAAAAGCTACTATTCACAGCTTGCATTCTGAACCTGCCATGTAGAGATGCAGCTGATCTAGATGGGACATAACACATTTTCTGAACAGATAGTATCCTGATACTGTGGCATTACTTTAGGTCCTCTGAAGAAGAAATAATGGATTATTTTTTTTTGCATTATTTTGTCCAGCTGCTCCGCAAACACGTTGCTGTTAACATTTCACGTACCAGGCAACCTCGCTATATCTGACTGATTTGTGTTATGGGTTTACCCTTGTTTTTTTCCTCTTTTGCATCCTTAACACTTCTCAGTCCAAACTATGATATTGTTCTCATTATGAGCAGCTGCCCTGATAGCTCCTGCTATGCAAAGTGCTGTGTTTGGATCCACCAGTATTTGGTTTTATATTATTTGTAGCTACTTCTCTGTTCATAGCAATATTAATATTTCTAAATAGTGAGAAATACGGTGTATTTCAGTATTAAAGTAGGAGTGGCTGTCCCTGTTGTGCATGTGCTCTACCCTGTTTAGGTGAACAGAGATTCTGGTTGTTTTACAAATGAAGTGGAAATGGCAGTAAAAACTGGAGGTAAATGCTAAAGGAGTTGAAGCACCAAAAGGTGACAGCTGAATTAAGAAACAACTGCTCAGTTACTGAGAGGCTCTGCAGATAGAAGCATCTAGTGATAAATGCTTAGTCATTTCTGTGTTGGTTAATTAATAGTAATATATTCTTGTTCAATGCTGCCTGGGTTTTGTTTTTCAGTCTGAAGGGAGACATCTAGTAGTATGTGACAACAAAATTGCTTGAATTTGGATCAGGAGATACTTTTATTATAAAGTGACAGTTTTCAGTAACTTATTTTTCTGATAAATGTAACTAGAAATCCATGCACAATCGGGTTTTAAGTTTTCTTGATTTACTGTGGTTTGGTTGTGGGTGTTTTTTTAAATGTATGATCAGGAAGGACAATAGCCAAAACCATCACTGTCCAGTTTGATAAAATTGATGCAGTTTACCCATAGATGCGTTGCCCTTCAGAAGGAGTAGTTGCAAGTAGATAATTTTGAACAAAGGAATAAAACCCTGAATATTGGCTTTTGACTTTCTTAATAAATAAATTTTGTTGAAAACTGGTACTAAATATCAGTAATTGTTGTTCTTAGAATAAGTTACCTTCCTGTGCCCGCCACTTACCAGGAAGTATTAGAATGCTCTTAAATGTGAATTTCTTTCAGAGCAAGGCAGAAAAGATGTAGTTATAAAATCTTTTAACTCGGGTCACTAAAGTGGCAACAGCTTCAAAGATCTCCTAATACCCTTCTTTTTAAAAAGTGTGATTTTTTTAAGCATTTTGCTTTAGGCATCTGTTAAACTTGTAACAATCAGTACTTTTTTTTTTTACATAAATTCTCTGCCGTACCTAGAACTAAGACTTTTTTTTATTATTATTATTATTATTAATGATGCACATAGCTTGCAGATGCATTTAGAAAGGATTAATGAAGTGACCTGTTACAGTCCGGATTTTTATGCTTAAATATTGCATCAGTATATTTTTTTTCAATGTAGGTCATGGGATTAACATCAGGAAATGTGAGTATTTTGGCGACACAGGGATACCGTGTTCCATGGAGACAGCTTGAGTTTGCTCACTGGTGGTGGCAGAAGATGACTGGCCACTTCACTCCAGAGCTGGTCATTGTGAGCGTGTGTCCCTGCCATGATCTTTGGCAGTGTTGTTGGCTGATCAGTATTCTGTTTTGAGGAAGTGGTAGGCTATCCAAAAGATTTATTTTCAAATACTTGTTAAACATAGGGAGTGAGGAGTCCGTAGGTCTTAGAAAATCTAGGCATGCAAGTGAGAGCTGATGAGTTTGGTGACTTTCAGTAGATGTTGTGTTGCTTTATGTGGTAATAAGCTCTGGCAAATTGAGGAATGTGCACATAGAAGTTAACTCTTTTGTAAATTGAGCTGTATGTAGTAATCAATTATTTGTGAAATCAGTTCATTCAATTACAGGTGTTTTTTAGCTAGTGTAATTATTATTTTGTACTTGCACACTGTATTGAAAACGGAAGTTTTTAGCTCTTTAACCAGCTAGTGTAACTGTTGCACCATGAGCATTAACAGTTATCGATCTGATATTCACCTGTTTTGTGTGTACTTCACACTAATATGTGGAAAAATATCTACTGAGCGCAGTAGCTGCTTCAGCTGGAAACTTGGCAATTCATCAACGCAAGAAGCAGCCAATACCTCCCACAGAAATGGTCCAGCCGTGCTCGCCTTTAACTGCACAAGTGTTTTCAGTAAGTCTTTGAAGGAGTTGTACAAACCAGCGTCGTCCCTACCAGGGTAATCTGTTTTGCAAACCTGTTAGTAAGGTATTGCTTGCTTTTCAAAGCTCATGTGCTTGGAAATTATAGATGTAGTAGATGATTCCCAGAAAGGAGACATCAAGTAAATGAGAAGGGACTGTATCCATTCACTGGAGCATATTTAGATTTATGAATTTGTAATTATTATTTTATATGTCTGTAGGCTGTCCTTCAAAGCTGCTCTTGTAGGAGATGAAAGCAAAGCCTAGGATTGCTAGCATACAGATCTGTACTCGCCAAAACAGGCTGAGCTAGAATTAACTCTTGGAGTAGCACATACACATGCAGATATCAAAATGTCCTTCAAGTTTCCAGCTGTCTGATAGAACCGTTTCTGTTGATAGTGAGGAACAAGCCATCATACTGAGGATAGGTTGTTTTTTGTATACAGAACAGTCTTGAAGCATAGCTTTAAATTTCAGACTTCTAATTACTGTTGCCTGGTGGCATAATTGGAATTTCATGTTGTTGGCAGTGATTTGGAAAGGTCATGTAATCTATTGGGCATCAAGGTACTTTTCTGTGATAATAATCAGCAATGTAGACTGTAAGAAATAATTTTAATAAACTAACTTGTAATTCGCAGTTTCACAGATGTTATCTCTACCATGTATTTGGTACATTATAGTGGTGATAAGTGTTGGGTACCTGAAGAGAAGCGTGTGCATGTTGAATTAGTGACCGCCTGCCTGCAGCAGCTGGTCTTGCTGGGTGTGGGATGTGTCCCATTCACATGGAACATAGACCAGAGCAGCAAAGTAGCTTAATTTGAAATTGTTGCTTTACCTTAATAGTAATATTGATGCTTGCTAGTCAGTTTTCAGCATGTGGTTGTTGTGTTTGTGGTGTTGGGGTTTTGTTTGTTGGTTTGTTTTTTTGTTCTTCCCCAGTGAAATAATCTCTGGTTGAATGCCTTGGATAAAACGACCTTCTGTGCCACTCTTGCAGGAGGATGTGTTATGCAAGAAATTTTTAAAATTCAAGTGGTGTAATGGTCGTGGAAACCAGTTTTTACTAGCGTTGCCTGAGATGTGTTGATAAAGCCAATTAAAATGCATGCCGATACAGAAGACTGCACGCAGTGCTAGAACCCCCCTCGGAACCTTCTTCAGGCTGAATGTGTTTCTCGGCCTCTCCTCGTATGAGATGCTCCAGTCCGTTCAAGGCCTTTCGCTGAACTCTCTCCAGTAGCTCCATGTCTTTGTTGTACTGGGGAGCCCAGAGCTGGACACAGTGCTCCAGACTGGAGGGAAGGATGACCTCGACCTCCTGGCAAAGCTCTTCCCGATGCAGCGCTGGATGCCGTTGGCCATCTTTGGCATGAGGGAGCATTGCTGGCTCGTGTTGAGCTTGCAGTCAGCTGGGACCCCCAAAACATGAAGTGTGTGCCTCTCTTGGGGCTGGTTTGGGGTGGGATCCCTCCTGCAGCTGTGCTGGAGGTGTCCGTGCTCTGTGTCCCTACAGCAGCAGCGGCTGCTTGTGGATCCTGGGCAAACCTTGTCCCAGGGGCCGAGCTGAACCTTGCGGGGCTGGCTTTGACGTGCTGTGTCCTGATGCAAGGCCAGGCACAGGGGACCTGATAGTGCGTTTTAAGAGGCTGGAGTGCTTTTGCTGCAGTTTAAATATTGGCCTTTGTCCTCTAGTTAAGGTATGTGTAAAGCAGTCTTAAGAAGGGGTGCAGGTGAAATTATCATCCAGAATGTTTGGGGTTTGTTTAAGTTTCTCATTTAATCCGTAGTTTGAGAAGAAAAACATGTTTGTGCAGCTTATGGCTTTGGAGAGGGCTACAGTGAATGTTGCTTGATTTTGGAGGGTTGTTCAGATTTGCTGTGATGTTAAAGAAGAATACTTCTGAGTGCTTTCAGTACTCTTCCAAGTCCCTTTTATTCCTTTATTCTCTCTTCTTCTCTGCTTTCCCCTGCCTTGTGAAAAAAGCTGTAGTCTCTTCTGCAGAAGAGTATTCTTTGTGGGAAGACTTGTGTTCTTTGCCCAGGAATGATGATGCTTTTGTCTTCTGGAGCGAGTCTATTGTTTTTTAGTCCGAACTGCTGTGCTGCTTGACTTGGAGCAAAAGGCTGTGGGAACGTGGGGACTCTGGGCAGCCCAACCGTGTGCAGGGCTGGCTGACCTCCAGGTGCTTTGGTGTCATGGTTTAACCACGTAAACCATGCCTGAAGTGTTTTGTGGTACTTTTTGTTCTCTTCTGTTTTAGAAACCCCAGTTCTTGATGTTGAGAACCTCAGGTTCTTGGCTAAGCCAGGGTTACAAGGGCTGGTTAAGGTGGAGCGTATGAGCTTATTACAAGAACTCTTTTGGTTGCTGAACCAGTACTGTGGTGCAGTGCATGAGTTGGCCTGTAATTTTCATGTTGCTTTTACCAGGCTACATTTTGGCTAAAAATGGAAGCTTGTGGCAATGCAGATCTTTTTTCTTAAGCAGCCCGTCTACTTTTGTTCTTAAATGAGCTCCATCTTTACTGTAGAACTGAAAATATCTCAGTTGCCAGGATTGCATTCTGCAAGCATCCCAGAATGCCTTCAGCATACGTAACTGAAAACTTAACCTGGTTTGAAAAATAAACTAAACTTTATTCAAAAAGTTTGCTGTTATGCTTCCTTCTTCTTCTTGCAGGCTGGTTAAAATAGCTTTTTTGTTTTATTTTTGTTTTTCTTTTTTTTTGCAGAAGGCATATGAAATCTGCAACACCTCTCCTGCATTAATGAGGGTGCAGCACAGGACAATAATGGTGTGTGTTTTGGCCTTTGCTATTGTGTATTCTGTGTGCTGTTAGTGTTCCAGCATAATTTTACTTGTTTACATTTCAGGTAATTCCTTCAGAATTTCATTAGATTTCATTACCTCTGCAGTGTGGGCAAATTTTTCTGTCAAGAATTCTGAAAGTTGAATAGAGTTGATCTTTTTTTCGGAGCTTAAAATGGTCCTGTCATGTGTTTGTCTTGGGGGGATGGAGTTTGGCCTGTGTGAGTTACTGTTTTATGTCTAAAAGCGTGTTGTTCTGGCAGTAAAAAATAAAACTGCTTACGCTGTGATGGTTTTGTAATCACAATATTAAACTGTTCATCTGTAAATGAGCTTGGATGAGGATGACCCATATCCTAAGTTGCTTAAGCTCCATACCAGACAACGAAGTGGTTTGTAAATTTTCCAGCTAATAGTAAACTGTAAAATCAGAAAGATGCATTACGTATAAGCATTTCACTTTAAACTACATGAAGTTGTAGGCTGGCTTTCTGATTTAAGATTATTTTTCTTCAGTACGTTCTTGCTTTGTGCTTAGAATAACCTTCCAGTGTCCTGCCGCAGCAGCTTTGAAGCTGTAGCCCCAGGTGTCCCTTGACATCACCCATGGCCCTTGTCTTGCTGTGTGACAGAGACAGGTCGCAGATGCTTCGAATGTATAAGCGGTTTTCAATGTTTCAAACCTTGGGGTGAACTATAATTATTACTGCGTGCTGCCAGAGGAAAAGATGTTCTGAAATGTCTCACGTGGAATTTTTTCACCTTGCTTCAAAGCCAGTTTGTATGTTAAATCATTACAGTCTTCTAGACTGCAAGTGTATGTGTTACTTAGTGTGTCAATTTTTACCTTTTTTACTTTAGTACCTTTAGTGATTAGAAATCAAAAAGTGTTGTGCTCTCACTTGAGCTCATTAGTAGGAGGTTTATGTAACTTTTGATAAAATAGATATCTTTGCATTTAACTGTCCTTAGAAAGCAAGTGTACCTCAGGAACAGTATTGAGTAGAAATAATTTCAGTGCTTTGAAAATGCAGATTTTGGAGGGGGCACTTTGTAGTGCAGTGAAAATTACAGTCTTGTGCGAGTGAGAAAACGCTTTGTTGCAATCCTAAACTCTCCGGTAGTATGGACTGCTGTAGCACTAGGGTAGGAGAATTAATGATCTGAGGATTGCAAGAGTTTTCTTGGAAAAAGAATGTTAACAGCTTCTTGACATGAGCAAGTCTTTTGGTTATGTTAGTGTTATTAAAGCAATGCCCATTTCCTTCATGAAGACAAGCTGGCTCTTTACGTTAGCTAACGAAACTAGTTTGTGCTTTGACAGTGTTTTAATTTCTGCTAGATTTGTTAAGAAATTGGTGTTATTTATTGATAATTGTACTAATACTGTGTGGTTTTTCCCCCCCCCAGAATTTACATGTTTGACAGCAGAAGTTGGCTTTCTACTGTAGCGAGAGAAAATGTAAGTAGAGAAATAAGGTAATTTCTTTTTTCTAGTGCTTGAGAAACTCATACTATTTTTAAAAAGTGGCTATCTTCAGGTTTTTAGCTGTCAGTCTGTGTGAGACTAAAGTACCTGTTTTCTACTTCATGTCAACAGGAAGGATTTTAAAATGGCCAGGAAACCTGCTAAATAATAGATGTTAGTGCCTGCCTTCTTTCAGAAACCGAACTAGGAAAGCAGAGGGAGACCATAGATGACACTTTCATCTCAGTGGGGCAGGGAACTGTAATAAATAAAATGATGAGAATACTTATTCTCTCATGAATGAAAAATTACTTATCCGCCATGTTTGACAAAAGAAGGCCAAATTTCTTTTGAGCAAAGTGGCTCTTGTCAGAACGTTCTTTTCAGTGTGTCAGTATTATTTAAACAGAACCCAAAAGTTTCAGAGTTTATATTCTGTGTAATCGTTAGCATCACTAATATTCTTGGAACTGTGAAACATTTGTTCCCTTCCAGACTATAACTTCAAATGTTTCTGCCTCTTGTGGAGCCCCTTAGTCTGTGAGGAACATTCCCGGTTAGCCATGTGTTGTGTAGAAAGTATTTCCTTAGTTAAATTTGTTATTTCAATTACTAGATATTTACCAGTCTCCCAAAAGCAAACATCAAGCCAGCCCTGTCTCTGCCAGTGAGCAGTGTTCCCAGTGTAGACAAACCATTGCTTTTACTCCCTGACATTACAATATTTTCAGTATTTTCTGTTCTATTTTCTATATAAACTTTGTTTTAACTAGTGCTGTGTATTAAACCAATGTCTTAGAGCTCTTCAGTGCATGTTCTACAGGTTGGGTTTTTTCCCTTCAAATAAGGTTTGTATCACAGAAGCTTGTGTGACTGTACATTTCTTATGTTGTGTTCCTGTATACCTCTTCTGTGATTTCTAACCTCTAAAATTATCTATACCTTTTTTCTGGTGATCACTGTATCTGGAGATATGTGTACTTAAGGATTAGAAAACACCCCTGAATTTTTTTGCCTTCTGTTTTGGATCATGTAAATAGGAGAGAGAACACCTGAAACTTGTTCCACAAGCAATTCTGATCTTTCTTACTGTTTTTTCTATTGAATACAATTTAAATAGGAATCGCGTATACTTCTGATTAAATAACAAATACCCCTTCAGCTTTTCAAAGCCAATATGATGTCAAAACATCGGACCTAACCATGCGTTGTGCATAACTCCTTTGTCATTGTGAAAGTGTACAAGCTGCAGTGCATGTTGCTAATAGGATTTATGGTATCTAATAGATTAGCATGGCTTCGTTTAATCGGATGACCTGCTATGAGACTGTCTGGTAGGCATAACATGAACTCCTTATTTAGGCTGTAAAGTTTTGACTCTGTTTCTGCAAATGATTTATTTTACTTTTCTTGTGGCCATTTCCCACACTTCAGAGTGATGTGTATTAGCAGGAAAGATGTTGAGGGAACAAATATCAGGCAGCCTATTCATTTTAGAGAAAGGTGACTTGGCTAACCTTCTTATGAAATTACTCTACTTGGGTAATACCTTAGAAATTTAAACACTCTGTGTTACCAAATTTTGCATCAACAGTGGCTTGGTGGGATTACTTTACTTTTTGGTAGTGGTAATGTGTAGGAAAAATACCTTGAAGCAAAGAAAGTTTGGCCATCAAGGGACAGAAGTTCTAAGTATTTTTCTTAATGATAGCTGTGATGTCAAATCTGCATTCTCTTCTGTAAATCTTTAGAGGTTATTCACAAGACAGGCTATACAGGTGAGGATGGAGGACTCCATCCTTTTCTATTTTTCTTTTAATAGGAATAGTGTAAGAAAATGAAATAATAAAGTGTTTAGTGAGCATTGTCTCATTGCTGTTACCAGGTAGTTTTAGAGAGTAATTGGATTTAACCCAAGAATGTATGTTTGGATGAGCTATGTTCAATTCTTCCCATTTCTCTTCTAATGTAAGCAAGCATTGGTCGACATAAAAATGTGACGATATTAATGACACCTTGGTTTCAGTAACTGGACTTAATTGGATAAACAGCTTGAGCCCTGGAAAGGACATTACAGTTGTAACAATGCAGTGAGAGAACTGGAGTTCTTCTTTTGCCTTTGAATTGCTTTGTTACTGTTTTCTGAGCAGTGAGCTTTCTCTTTAAATGTGAATTATTATACTGGGATTCTATACTGTATCTCCATTTGCAGGAAGTATATGAAAGTTTTATTGTATTCGTAAGGCTTTCTGTTCGGGTCAAAGATTCTGTGCAGTTGTTCAACATATAAGGGACTGCCTGGGCATAAACTTTCCTCTTATATAGGAATAGAGCTCCTGTAGTTTAGAGAAAAACAGAACCAGAAGTTGTTAGTTTGAGATGAGTGCTGTGATAAATCCTTTTCACACAGCTGAATTGCGAAGTTTTATTGTATATAAGTAATAAATTATGTGAAGTCAGTACTTGATTTTCCTATGTGGAAAACAGGAACAAAGTGACTCTTCTATGGGTAACTTGTAAGGAGAGATTAGAGACTTGGGTCATTTGGAGTGTGAAGAAAAGTAAACTGCCTTGCAAGGACGGGTATTGTCGTCCCCAGCAAGAGGAGCATTATCTACCAGGTATCCTTGTCAACAAGATTATGGGGAATTAGGCTTAGGGCAGAGACACTTAAGCACTTCAGCCTCTGGAAAGGTCTTGAGTGAGTTCAGCCAAGCGAATGTGTTATTCTCGAGAAGCCTGTCTTCCAGAACACGGGCACGTATTAAAAAGAGAGTGAGGTAAGCATGAGTTCGGCTGCTACCTATTTCTTCATAGCTATGGTGGTAAGTTGAAAAAAAAAAGACAACCAAGGAGTGTGGAGCTTGAGTAGTACTTTTTTGCATAAGGCTTGCTTGATTTAGAAATTTAGTCACTTCTTTCAAAACCCCAGAAATAGCAGCATCATCCTTCTCAAGCTTACAGTTCCTCCTAGCAGCTTTCTCTTAAAGTGGGGTTAAATGCCTTTAGAACATGCCGAGAAACCAAAGGTCTTATTTCATGATATTCAATTGTGCAAGTTTGAGATGAGCATAGGTCATATATTGAACAGTCTCTGCTTGTTACTTCTGTGTTGGTAATATTAATAAATCTGTATTAAAAATTCCCATGTATCAAGAGTGAGTATAGATAAAAATATTTGTTTTCCCATACATTTTCCTGACCTTACCTGTTGTTCTTGCTCTTTTAATTTTTTTTTTTTTTTAATGCTTGGTACTAGTGAGCTCTGCTGATGTGCAGTGTAGATGAAAAATAGACAAGAGGATTGCCTAAGACTGAGTGTAAAAGAAATTGAGGAATAGCCAAGTTGGTTGTCTGGTTGTTCCATAAATTTTAAAGTCTGCTTCAGAGAACTCCTACATTTTAATGCCCTCGGCTTCGTTAGGATTTTTTGTTTCCTGAGTGAGTTCAGTCATGTTGGCAGGAATTGGAACTTCCTGTTGATGTTGAAACAACAAAGACTACAAAGGGAATGTGGAAATCTGGTTTAAACAATTTCTTTGGATGTGGTCAGAAATGCAGCTCAGAGTTTGTAGTTGCTTGGAATGCACAAGGGCTGACTTGTAACTCTGAAAGTGCATCTGACTTCAAGATATTAATCATATGGATAGACGATATTACAGATGGGAAAAACATCAAGAGTTGTGTGCATTCAGTTACTAATTGTCACGTAACTAATAATAATCTAGAACTAAATAAATTACGGTGTTCAGTTTCTTTGAAGTGAACTTTCCCAATATGACTTTTTTTCCCAGGATTAGTGTTCATCTCCTTAGGCCTCTTCCTGTTCCATACAAATGAGTTTTCCATTTAAATGCTGGAGAATTCTATTGCATAGTGCACAGATTCTGGCAGAAATAAATTGGCACTATTTTAAGCTGTGTATTACAGGAGAACATATCTACTTTGACATTAGATTATTCATCCTATTATGTTTTTAAATAAAGCTGCGTGTAAATCTTGAATGTAGCTACCTGTAATTCTGCAGCTGGAATTCTGGTGTCCTAAATCTTTATCTTAATCCCGTCATTGAGATGCTGCAACCTTGAACAGAATGCGTAAGTTTTGGATTGTAATTTTGCTCTCTGAAATAGGAATGATGCCATCTCCAAGTTCTTTGTACTCTGCCCGGAGAGGCTGGTGTTTGCTTAGTGGGAAATGGGCTTAGATATTAACTAAAATTCCTTTTCTAAAGTATTTTGAGTTTCAGAGAAGAGTATAAATTTGTAAATGATGATATGACAAGACCTGACATTTGTTCCTTGAGCTCCTCGGTTTGGAATGCTAGCTGCTATGGAGAGAGCTCTCGGATGAGTCTGGTTATGTGGGATAGCAATATTGAGGGAATGTTAATGTCTTAATAACTCTTTTGAAACTTCTTTCAGCAGTGATGCTTGTTCTACTGCTTTAATTTTTCTTCACAGTATGTTTTCTGTAACTGTGCCTCGATAAAAATTTGGAAGTTATCCTCATCTTTCTCCTTGGGAAGGGCTTTACGAAAAAAAACAAACCCCACATGCTTGCAAAGATAAATAAGCTGATTAAATCTTAACAGAATAATATGTGAAGCTGCTAGCAAAGCATTTGCTTTATTTAATAGCAAAGAGTCGATTCTGGCTAATAAAATGTTCCAAAAACACACTGCTAGTGTTTATTTATAAAAATAGTCTTAGAGAGGGAAAATGTCCATTGGTAGTTTCTCAAGCTCCTCCCCTCAACCTAGCAGTCAAAAATACCGATTTTATTCTGATGACACGTTAATGTTAGAACCCATTCAGGAAATCTCAGGGAGACATTTTCTTTTAGCAATTAAAAACCCGAACAGTGTGTGTGAGTGAGCTCCTTTTATCCAGATATCAGAACAACATTTCTCATACTGGCTTTCATGTCTAGCATTAGTGTTATCTGCTGGTTCACTCTTTATACCAAACTGAATCAGAAAAACACTAATAAAAAAAAAAAAGAAAAAAAAAAAAAGAGGCCTGGAGGGAAGGAATAAGTCCAAATTATATTGTGCCTACTAGGGCTTGAAAAAGCTCAGCACATTCATGTGTGGTGACACTGTATTTTGAAGATATTTCAGAGAAATATTTTCACCTATATTCTAGTACTTATAAACCAATCTGCCTTTTTCTCAAGTGCTTTTTGAGGTGATTGAAAGGACTTGTCTGCTCTAGTAATTTCAAGCTATGACTTCTACTAATTCTCATTATTATCACCTGTCTTTCAGCTTTCTGGTTGTTTCGGAGGTGGCAGTGAAGCACACCTTTAGCGCAGGAAAATGAGTGAGCTTGACCAGTTACGCCAGGAGGCCGAGCAACTGAAAAACCAAATCAGAGTACGTGTTGTACCAGTGGATCTTGAAACCGCAGTACAGATGGTCATCTGTGTGCCTTGAGGAGAACAGAGATGGACAGCAATGATGCATTAAGTTAAATGTTTTCACAATGTCAAAGTTAATATGGATATTTAGAAAGGCCAAGCACATGTAACTGCCTTAGGACATTACTTTTTTTGTCTTTAATATTGCTTAGAAAATAATAGTTACAGAAATAATGCACAAAATAGATTAGATAAAAATGAACGTTTACTGAAAGTTTTCTGAGCCAGATCTTGACCAATGTTAAGCAACCTCCTGCTTAAAATAAGGTCAGTGATAAGGTTATTCAGGGCTTTGTCCCGTTTGGCCTTGAAAACCTCCAAGGATGGAGGCTGCACAGCCTGTCGGGACAAGCCGTTCCCTTGCTTGGCTGTCTTCGTGAGGAAAATTGTCTCACCTTTCTCTCAAAAGAAGAAGAAAATTTTAAAGTTAAATGCTCAATATGCTCAGTGTGTTTTAATAGCAGACGGCATATTATGTTGATGCTGCAGTTAGGGTGGGTCCTCTCTGGATGACAAACAAATGCTTTCTGAACCTTGTTCTGGGGGTGCTTGATCAACTTGACAAAACAGAGAGAAAATGTACAGAACTTCTGAATTCTCGAACTTTCTTCTGTTGCAGGATGCTAGGAAAGCATGCGCGGATGCCACCCTGGCTCAGGTAAGCATTTAAGAGTTTAACATGAATTATGAAAATTTGTCTCCTTTATAAAAAGAAAATATGGTGTAATTCCATGAAAGGAGTTTAATGTGAGGGAAGCATTCTTATCTGTTCATCTGAGTCCTAAGATGCATTGATAGCCTTTGAAAAGAAGCAGAGCCCTTTCCTCAAATGCGCTTGCGAAATAATTTTGTAACATGGAGACACGAGAACTATGCAGACGTTATCCATAAAATAATAAACTTACAAACTTCGGTCTGCATTGGAAAACTCATTCAAATGTAATTGTGTATGATGTGTTACTTTTGAAACGATGAAGCACAAAATTTGGTGCGTGACACCATTCCTATTGCAGATCACAGCCAATATCGACCCAGTGGGGAGAATTCAAATGCGCACTAGAAGAACACTCCGGGGACACCTGGCGAAAATTTATGCAATGCACTGGGGGACTGATTCCAGGTGAGTGCTCGTGATACAAAATCAGATCACTTGGCTTCACTGTTCTTTGGAAAGTTGGGTGCACAGGACTCTCATTTTTCCTGTTCCTACCAGAAGGAACCACTAATTCCTAGATTTGGGCAACCAGGAGCATGCCATTGTATTTCAGTGCTGACATTCATTGAGGGGTTTGGGGTATATTATAACTTAAATTTCTCTTTTTAAAAATACGAAAAAGGAAAATGTGCTGATAGTGTAGATTCCCAAATTTGATGAGTCTGAAGCCTGTGTGTAGAACACAGAAGCACTGATTCTGTGCAAGTTGTCTCCCTCAGTTTTCAGCATTGAGATATTAGTTACATGGTTGCAGATTTTTCTGAAGTCAGAATGCGTTAACGTGTAGGTGTTCCCTCACGCATTTACGTAATATTTAGCATTGAAATTGAGTACTTGCAAAATTATTTTTATACTCCTAATAATGGAGTTTGGTAATGCGGCACTGTACTAAAGTGGTTTCAAGTACCTTGGTCTTGGCAGTGGAGACGAATGTCAGCAGGAAGATGTTTGTTCTTGTCTTCCTGCAATGACCATGTTTACCTCCTGTTTCATCTCTAGGCTTCTAGTTAGTGCCTCCCAGGATGGCAAACTTATAATTTGGGACAGCTATACTACAAACAAGGTAAGACTAGCTGATATGTGCTGTGTAACTCACTTGTAAATACAAAGGAAGGTAATATTACCTGTCATGATTTTGGATCTATCACTTTCATAGTGCAAAGACCAAATTTTGATTTCTCCAAAACAATAAAGTCTGCATTTAAAGAATATAGCAGTCTTAAGTGCATTGTGTATGGAAATGTGCACCACAAATGCAAAACAATAAAATACTTCATCTTAGAGAATGTTTTGGTTTGTTTTGATATTGCAGATAAATTTGATCAACAGAGAGAAAGAAGTAATCAGGATGTCACACCAGAACCATCAGAGATTTAGGCATAGCCATAGTAATTTGGTGCCTGCAGTTAATGATTGAAAGACCTGACATGTAATGGGTCATGACTTTCTAGCTGCAATCACGTCGTGCAGTTCAGGGTTACTTTTACTTTCATATGACAGCGATTGGTTTTTGCTGGTTATGGTTGCTGTTAGCAGGGCTAGCAACAATTCATGTTGCCTCTGAGTTAGGTTGACAGGAGCATGGAACTGGCTTTTTTTGAAGTTTAGCTTCAATAATTTTAAAAATAAAGTTCCTTGAGCACAGAGTGACAAGGAAATATGAGGCAGTTATTTAAATATGAAGCTTGATTGCTTGCAGTGGATTTCCAAAGAAGGATTTAAATGGCAGTGAAAGTACTTGTTCGTCAATCAGTTGTTTTGTAGATGAAATACACTAATGTATCGCTTTCAGGTGCATGCTATTCCCCTGCGTTCGTCTTGGGTCATGACTTGTGCGTATGCTCCTTCTGGAAATTATGTGGCTTGTGGTGGTCTTGATAACATCTGTTCCATTTATAACTTGAAAACTCGTGAAGGGAATGTACGTGTCAGCCGTGAACTAGCTGGTCACACAGGTGAGTGCCTGTTCAGAATTATCTAAGCACGTGGTGAAGACTTTAACAGAAAAAATCTTTTAACTATGATTTCCTAATGGAAAAAATATATTTTGTCGTGCAGCTCTTTCTCAGTGGGGGGAACCTTAGCTGCATACTGCCTGTTTTTAAATGGCTTTTTCTCCCTCCATTTTAAGAACTTTTTTAAGGATGATACTGTTTGAACAAAAGAAGTTGAGGTCATAAGCATTTGTTGCTCTTGGCTGCAGTGACATGCAAATCCACTTTCTGGCTAAGAGAGTCTGGTGTTTACCAAGTTTGGTACAGGGTTACCTGAACGTCTCTCCAGCTTGGCCAGTGGATTCCACACGTTTGCCTCACTACTCCCTCTTCTTCCCCCTCTCCTCACTCACTACCAAAAAAAAAATTGGTAAGGTATTTCCAAAACAGTGTCGACTCCGTTTGATGAAGCTGCTTAAGTTTATTTTCTTCTGTTACAGACATCTTTGTCTAGGTCACCTTGCTGTGCTACCAGTCTCACTGTGTTAGTGTAGTGGTTGAATTGAGCCAAAATACATTTTGTCTAAAATGTTGGAGGTTCATATATAAAAATTGTCTGTGTTTGTGTTTCAGGCTTATGTAGTAGTTCTTGCTTCATCTTCAGAAGAGGAGGAAGCAACAGATAAGCAAGGCAGTGTGCAAAGTGAAGGGTGATCTCTGGTCTTATTCATCAGCTCTTCCTTTTGTTTTCAGGATACTTGTCATGCTGTCGTTTCTTGGATGATAATCAAATTGTTACCAGCTCTGGCGACACCACTTGGTAAGCAGCAAAATTTTGACATGATTGTTAGTAATGACTTTTCACAGCTATGCTCCATTATTGAAGGAAATGTTATTCTTTGTAAACCTAATAGTTATCCAGAAGACTCAGTGTGATTAAATGTTGTTCATATGTCACGTTTTTACTAGTAATGAAAAACTTGGTCTTTAAAGTTCGTTAGCTTTGGCTGGTTAGTGATGCCCATGTTCTCAAGAGCCTGACCTCATTTTCTGTGTGAAGATGATATGAGAGATTTTATTTTTTTTTTTTACTATAACTATTTGGCTTTCAGAAATAAGTGTATTAGGCTAATGCCTTTTCTAAAAGTTGTTTAGTGTTCAGGACTTATTACTTAAGAGTCATATTAGGATTTTTCTAATACAGAATTTAGTTTATGTTGCTATTCAGAAGAGCTCCTAGAAAATATTCTATGGTGACAGCAGATGGGTTTTTGAGGAGAATGTAGGTGTATGTCTTAATAAATACCAGCTTCTGAACAAAAAAAGACCTCAGTCTTTTTTCAAAGATTTTTCTATCATATCTGATTCTTAAAAGCATTGCAGCTCTCCCCAGCAGCAGTTCTTATAGAGAAGGGTGTCTAATAAATACCTCTCCTACAGCATCAGTCTCTTTGAATGCCTATCTATTAGTTCACTGATTCTGAGCAGCTATTAAATATATACTTTTCTTGGTAATACAAAAATGTTTCAGAATGTGTGGTGATAGTCTTTTATTTTTATTAAAAACTAAACAAACAGGATTTGGCAAAATGATACTCTTTGTAAGAGGCTACAGCTGCCTCAGGATTTCTTGTAGTAACTCTACAACTGTCTGGATAACAGTTTGTCCTCAACATCCCTTCACTTCAGCCAGTTCAGTATTTGTTAACACTTTATGAAGATTTACTTCTTAGCTGTTTAATAAATATACAGGTTTAGACAAGAATTGCTGTCTAGACCTTCTAATGGAGCACAAATGTGTTGAGTTTTGCCTTTTTAATTATTCTTTCAAGCGCTCTCTGGGACATAGAAACTGGTCAGCAGACAACTACATTTACTGGGCACACTGGAGACGTCATGAGTTTGTCTCTGGCTCCTGACGCCCGGTGTTTTGTTTCTGGTGCCTGCGATGCCTCTGCCAAACTGTGGGATGTTAGAGAAGGAATGTGTCGGCAAACCTTCACCGGCCACGAGTCGGACATCAATGCCATCTGCGTATGTATCCGCTTAACGGAGGACGTGGGATTTCAATTTAGAGTTTTTTATTTCTCTCGTCTCACCTCATAAGCATGTACTATATGATGTAGTGTTATGGCGTATTTTCTTTAGTAGGTTTTGTAGCTGGGGGAAGTACATGGAATTTGTACCATTTCAAATCCATTGTGGTAAATAGAAACAGTGGGTGTTAAAATAGTGTTTCTTCACATACTCTTAATTACTTCACTGTTTTTGCTGGTATCCCAGTAGTGGAGAGGTGTATACTCTTCTTTGCTGCTTTTGGTTTCCACTTGGTCTGTACAAAATGATATATTCAATGAAACAGAGGAATCAAGTCTGAAATTGTGTCTTTTTTCCCCTCTCTCCCTCGTTGAAGTTCTTCCCAAACGGCAATGCGTTTGCCACAGGCTCGGATGATGCTACGTGCAGGCTTTTCGATCTTCGGGCTGATCAGGAACTTATGGTTTATTCACACGATAACATCATCTGTGGCATCACCTCTGTAGCATTTTCCAAGAGCGGCCGTCTCCTCCTAGCTGGTTATGATGACTTCAACTGCAACGTCTGGGACACGCTGAAAGCTGATAGAGCAGGTAAACGGTTTGGGGTTTAAATGTTCTAAATACAGCCTGACGTATTGAAGTGTGAGTTGAGTCATTGCTCAGACCTGTTAGCAAGTCCTGTCTCAACTCTAAATCTCTGTGATAACCTGTTTTAGGATGACCAATGGTGCAAGTAGATTAATGATTATTCAATTTCACTTCTTTAAAATGAAAATTTTATTAGAAAAAAAGGAGAAAATGTATATTGTAGGCCACAAATGTGTTCTTATTCTCATCAGAACGGAATGAGAACAAGGACTAACTCTGTTACCAAATGAATTTTTAAACGTACTAGTTTGTGTAAGAACTGAGTTCATGTTCTGTATTGGAGAGCAGTAAATGGAGGAGAAAAGCCCAAAATACAAATGAGGAGAGTCCTATGAGCAGTGTAAGTGATGTAGAAAGATTAATTTTAAGTCTGTCAAGAATATCTTAGCTCAGTACTGTTGACTGGAAAGAACTTGAACGTAATTAGGTTTTCTTTTGACGCCCTTGAAACTGTTAAATTTAAGGGGATAGAGGAAAATGTTGGCTCTCTTAATTTTTCTGTTTAGTGTCTCAATTCTTTTTTTAATGGTACTCTAATTGTAGCAGCCCTCCATATTGACAAATAGATTATATGTAGGAGTTTAAGTCTTGTAAGTGCTTGTAAACATAGTAAGATAAAATTAGATGGAAAACGCTCTAGTGTTCATGGCATAATTCAGCTTAACTTTTGATTTTACACATTAAATATTTGATATAATCTTAACTGATCTTTATCATTACAGAGAGGAAATACTGAGACCTACATGCAATGCATGGTTATGCTATATTTATTGCTATGACATTATCAGCAGAATTTTGGGGGCTGTGGTTTCTTAACTCTTGACAAACCTGTAAAGGTCATAATGTGGGATATTTACAAGAAAAATTGTGGAGTAATGCATTTGCTGTGTTTAAAAAACATTTAAAAATTCCAACCACGTTTGTTTAGGATTTGGGAATGATTTAGGAATGTACAGGTTGACTAAACCAAACCCCTGTGCCTCAGTGTTCCTTGGACTGAAATATGAAATCGAAGTAACGTGACGTGTTTGTTCCGCGTTCCTTGTAGGTGTCCTGGCTGGTCACGATAACCGTGTCAGTTGCTTAGGGGTGACTGATGATGGGATGGCAGTGGCAACAGGATCATGGGACAGCTTCCTCAAGATCTGGAACTGAAGCAGTAGGTACGTATCCAATTAATTAAGCATGTCGTTGATTGGTATTCAGAATGCTTTTTTCCAGTGCTGTTTTAGTGATGCTGCAAGCTTATAGGTAAAGCTTGTAGATCAGGAAAGTCACTGAGGGAAAAAAAACAAAGGGTTTGTTTTTATAGAAGGCTATTTGTTTAATGTATGCGGTTAGATCGGTGCGATTAACTATTTTTGGTGTACTTTATTTTCCGGGTAGGGATGACTGTACAGTCTTTTGAATCTGGGTTGGTAAATAAATGGCGTTCTTGCAAATGGGGAGATAATAGCTAAATGTATTGTGGGTAGTGAGAGCAAAGCTTGAAACTTGATTGCAGTTGATTGAAATGCAACTCTTAACAAATCTTTTTGTGTGTGTCAGATGAGCAGCGGACTCCATGACTGGAAGAAGTTTCCAACGGTTGAAAATTAAAAATGATAGCATATCCAATCCAACCATACTAACTTGGACCCCCATCCTCCCAAACTTCAAAGGGCAAGATCTTTTCTGTTCCTGTTGCTGAAATGAAGAGCACAATTACCTTTCCAAGAAGAATTTCTGTGTTGTAAGCAAAATGAAATTGCGCATTCCTTTTGGGACCATATTATTTCTTTTTTTTTTTTTTTGTCTTGAGAATTTAAAAATCAAACACTATCATAAAAGCATGACCAGAAAATAAACTTGAGCGTAATTGTGAAACAGTTAGCTTTCACTGTAGTTTCCAAGTTGAAGTTAAGGACTTTATCTCACACACTTGCAAATTTTAAAGTCATGTTTGTAGCAGGATTTTTTTCAAGTTTCCTTTTTAAATACATTTCTTTATGTATTTAATTGAGCAAAACAAGGGAGTCCTAGCCCAGAGCATCTGGGGGTTGTTAACGCTGTAAATTTAGTCCCTAATTTTTTTATTTTATTTTCTAGTATCACAGATAATTGTTGCACAAAACTTGGCATATATAGGATAATGTTAAGCAGTAAGGTAACCAAGCACATGCTGTAAAAGGTAATGAATGCTTGTTTAAAGAATCCTTTCACCTTTTATGGATAACAAATGCAATCCTTGGTCCCTCCTGCCCCCCTCTTTTTTCACCACACTGATTTTTTTAATCTGTTTTGGTTTTGTCCACTTGAAAGGGCAGTTTATATATCCTAACACTATCCTATAAGTCTCAACAACCAGGAATCTCTGTTTTCAAAAGAGACCTATCCTACACTTGGGTATTGAGTCAATTCTTTGTGTATGAAATGATGTACAAATCAATGTTTTGAAAATAATGATCTTGAACTTTCTAAGTTAAACAAAAAAAAAACCTTTTTTGATTGTTTGCCATATTGGGTGGGTTTACTCTTAGAATCGCATGCTGTAGAAATGCTAAAAAGTGCATATTGGACTAAGTCCTTAGATGTTTTTTCTTTGAAGAAATAACCTGTTTAAAAACTGTAACCATTGTCGCTGTATTCATTTATTGTTGCTACTCTGTGCATAAATCTATGAAGAACTCAAGTACAAAGCTATGCACGTTTTGGAGTAGCGTGATAAGTCACTTTTTTTTTTTTTAAAGAAACAGCCTGTTCAAACAATCGCTGTCAAAGATTCTGGGGTGTGGGAGGAGGGAACCTAGACCATCTTCTTTATAAATCAGTTCCTCACAGCCAGTTCCTCTTGTAGGATGAGTCCTTTGCATCTGATCAGAGTCATTTTTGTAATGAGCAGGTTTTCCTGGCTTTCTTTTCAAATAAAATGTTAAAAGCAGCAGTGTTTGGACAGCAGATTGTTCTGTTAAACTTTCCTATCTTCTCACTGTATCCAGAAATGCTCCTTCCTAGCAGCAGTAGTAGCTTTTCTCCATTTTGTTTTTTCTGCAACATTCTGTACAAAAATGTGCTGTAATTGTGCGTTAGGCCTGGATTTGGCATAAAAGATGAATTCCCTCTTACTCTCTCTCATGAAACTACTCTGTAGAGCTTTCTCCACGCCCTGTATCCCTCTTCACCTTTTGTATTTAATTTTAAAGTCAGTGTACTTCAAGAAAGCTGGATGCAAGATAGATACTATATTAAAATGTAATGTTATTTAAGATGTAATAAAGCAGTTTGACATGAGTTTTGGCTGATCTGTTTTGCAGCTTATTGTTCAACCCACAAAATGTCTTCTGGCAGGATCTGAGTTACGAAATAAACACCAGAGAAGTGTGTGCTGCCCCACAACAAATTGTTCGGTATTTTAAATGGTTTGGATTTTTAAGGGCTAACTGGGCAGAGTATGCGGTGTGTTAAAGCCTGTTTTCATGTGAAGGGATGTGTGTTTTGTTTTAGAGCTGAAAACAGAGTTGCAAGATGAACTAAAACCCTCACGAATTTTCATTATTGGAAAGTGTTGCCAGCAGTATCAGAAAATGTACGTGAAAATGTGCAGTATGTGCTAACACTGAATGGCACGTATGTGGAGCCTGGTGCCCACAGGCATCGTGCTCCCTCCATTTGTAACTGGTGAAGATGGACATTTCTTGGGTTGATTGCTAGAGCTACTCAAGAGCTTAATCAAGAACTGCTGGTAGGCCCCTTAGCTCAAACTCCCAATGAAAGCAGCCGGTGTGATTCCTGTGGTGTACATCACAAACGTGCTGTGTGCAATATAAAAGAGTCAGACACCTGAAGCCAGAAATCAGAGCAAAATGTTTAACTTAAAACTTTTGTGTCCTTTAATAGGAAGAGAATTGAGTGGAACGTCTTGTGTTATTGCCATTTGAGGATCCGTTGTCATTGTTAGCAGTCCTCACTGTAGGTATTGAGAGGGGTAAGTAGTTGTCAGCTTAATGCTCAGTAAGAACAAAGTCTCCACAATGTGGAATTATATCTAGAAAAAAAATTAATGGATTTTATACCCACAGAAGCAAATTCCTGAAACAGGAGGTGTTGAAAGGCAATTGGTTTAGCAGCTTGTTACTGGTCCACTTGAGGGTTTTGGTTTGTATTTTTAGTGGGTAAAGTATTTTCTCTTGTTCTGGCCCAAACAAAAGTGGATTTTCCCTCATTTCACATCAACCAAGAGAAATTCCCGTGCCATGGCTTGGTTTCATACCAAACATGGAAATTCTCAGCCTCAATGGAGAAGTTTTTAAAAGCTGTGAGTATGGAAAATATGATGATGACATAACGAGCAGCCATTAACTGTGAGCGTTGGGTTTTGGACTGCAGAACACTGGTAAGTAGCTCATGGCTGGAAAGGCTTAAATTTGGGAATTCAAATTTAGTCTTTTCCAATTCCAAATGGTAAAGCTGTTCTTTCCATTCACGTGGTACATTTGTATTGTAGCAGATGTTTCATATGTGACTTTGTCTGTAGTAAAAATCAGTGCAGACATGATCTGTCTTACCTTCCTTAATGACTTTTAATGTTTTCTGTGCCTCTCGTGGCCTTTAGTTTCCCAGCAAATTAAATGTATTTTAAAAGATCTGAGGTTCTACTGCTAGTAGAAGAAAATATCTGAGTTGGGCATTCTGAGTTTTGACCATTAAGTGCCTTGGAGTGTATGTTTTAAATCAGCTGTGAAACATACTTAAAATTACTGATTGAATCATGCCCTAGAAGAGCTAAAAATAGAACGATCTAGTTTCTGGGAAGTGGTAGAGTAAATAAAGAATAATAAAACCTGTCACCCTTGCTGAGCTCTGTGCAACTTGGTCTGAAACAAAAAAGATCCTGTGTGGTATTATGATTAACACTGTTTGTAGTGTAGGTGTAACCATGAATTCAGATTTGAGGGGAAAAAAAAAGAACCAACTACTGAACAAGTTCTAACAGCACTTGGCTATTTTTATGTAGTGATGCTCCATTCTTCTTCTCTTTGTATAATCTTTAGGAAATCTGCTTTAAACATCAGGCTACTCAATGGATCTGGGTTGACTTCATCACTTTCTATGTAAATTCTATGTAGCGCTTACTCTATGGGTTAAATCAATTCAGTGGAAGCAGGAAGACTTGAGCTCACGCTTCCCGTGGTGATTCCAAAAGTCTTGTCAAATATTGACAAATTGTGGGGTCCCAGAGGAGGAGTTTGTGTTCCAGAGCACGATACTCTGGGCCCATCCAAATGCATGATAAAGGAAGGCAAAGGTGAATCATTCTGAAACTTACTCGGCTTTTTCTTAAAATGTCCATACTATAAAAGTCTCCAAGGAGTATTTTGAAAGCGTGTAGGGGATAGTAACACAGCGTATTTGTAAAAATACCCAGCATGTCACATGCATGGGGAAAACAGAAGCCACAAAATGTGAATAAAAGTTGGGTGAGCTCGTTGCTTAGAGAGCTGGCTGCTAAAAACTCACCCTTTAGGACACGGGCCTTGCAAAATACTCATTTAAGTAATTCCAGGCTTAAGCCAAGTCAATTTTGTCGTAAAATTGAACAAAGAGAATTTATTTTCCTTTATTTGTAAGCCATTTGCTCTAGATTAGTGTGGTAAGATGTGATTGACCCTGAGAGGTGATCATCTGTGGAACTGCAAGTGGAAAACGAAACATTAATTTGATGTAACAAATTTTTAAATGGCAACATAGATAAGGGAGGAGAAAGCCTGTTTAAAAAAGGATGAACTATTCAAGATGATAAAATGCCGAGTTCTCATGAAAATTTTATGTAAAGTACAAACAGTGCAGCTCCCTCTGGTGGTACAAACCACAATGGAATGGTCAGAGGAGAGGAAGCATATGTGACAAAGCCTGCACTGAATTTGGCTGCAGAGTGCGTTCCTAGTACGTGTCACCCTTCCTTCAGATGTCTTCAGAGTTCATGGAAGATGTTCTGTTTTTTCCATAAAGACTTACAAACAAACCAAGTTTTTCCTAATGTTCACTTTCATAGGGATTTTTTTTTTCTGTTATCTTAATGTAAAATCTTGAGCTGGCAGAGGTGGAGAGGTTAAAATCAGCCACTGTTAACTGGGGCAGGGTCTCTTAGACAACTTTAAATCCAACTCTTCTTTAGAAAAGCTTCAGTAATTCCCTGCACTTCTCTCCGCCCCCCGCCCCTCCAATATTTCTCTTTAACATTTTTGACACCCCCTGTCACAACTCCAATCCCAAGTGCTTGCTCTTTTCAGCCTCCCTCCTCTGCTTTAGGTAGGAAGTGGGATCTGGAGTTTCTAATGAAGATATTTTGATTGACAAGGTATTCGTGTGAAGATCAGACTCTGACGTCTACTTCTATCCAGCAGTGAAGTGCCTTTCTGCACTGGAAATGAGTATTGCTACAATAGATATTATTCTTACATCTGATAGAACCATCACATAAATTCCAAGTCCCTGTTTACAAAAGCAAACATACTTTAAGATCTATAGGACTCTAATATATTTTTTTTTGTCTCCTCTGCAAAAAAAGGGTTCGTGTTGAGTGAAGAGCCAGTAGGCAGCAGCAGATCCTTTTGCTATGCTGGCTGGTGCTCGACAGAGTGAGTCATACTGTAATAATATGTAACTGCATATATTTATCTAAACTTTCATTGATTTTTCACCATGCCTCCTTATAGTTTTTAGTGATTTACTTTCTGTGATATTATAAACAAAACTGAAACAAGGTCTAATAGGAATAACCAGGTTTGATCCTTGGCTGCCCAAAGCTGGTGCTTAATCCAATGGGAAGAACAAGACAAGATCCAGAGTGAGTGGTTGGCAACATCTGATATTTAAAGTTACTCAAGCTTTATAACTGCAAGGTTTTTTGCACTGTGTTCTCCTGTTCACTGAAGGTGCTCACAATAGCACATTAGTGTCCAGAGGACATTAAATAGTGGATGAAGTGGTCTAGGTACAGTTTGCTTCATGGAAAGTTATTTCAGTCTCCTCCTTACAACAAACAAAAATATTTGGAATATGCTTTCTTGTTTGTGTTTTTTTTTTCTGTGCGTGCTTTGCTGTTCTTTGCCTAGTGGGGATCTGAGCTCTTGAATGAACAATAAGTATTCAAGGAATGACAGCTCTGGGAGTGATGGACACCAGTGTGCACTAATGAGAGATCTGGGAGCTTTTCCAAGGATGACTGCATCACTTAATTGAACAATTCTATATTTCATCTCCTCCTTGCATCAGATGTGTGTTTAACCCACAGCGTTCTGAAAAGCTTGTCGAGTCTGGTCCCCGGTTCATGCAGTCAAGTCATGTGAAAGAATTGCCCAGGGTATGAGGTTTACTGAATCATGAATGAAGGCCAAAGAGCTCAGACTGTTCAGTATGGAGAAAAATGAGATTCCTTGGCCAGGCTGGGTGCCACTGGCAGTTCTAAAAAGTGATGTTCAAATTTAAAAAATGATTCTGTTGAGCAGTTCTGTCTCCCTCTTCCTGTGTCTTATTTCAATCAAGTGATAGCATCACACATGGTGGCAGGAAATGGAGCAATAACAGAGAGACTTCAAGGAACAGCTTATAAAAATGGAAGGTTAAACTTTCACAAGCAAAGGGATCATTCTTGTTCTTTGAAGCTTGTCGCAGTTCTATATGCCAAGAGTAACTTAACCAGAACCGCCGGATGGGAGCCAGGCAGTTTTCCCTCCTCAGCTCTGATCCTGGTAAAAGTGAAAGTTCTCACTGAGTTGTAGAGCTCAAATTAACAGGGCTAACTTCTCATTCTCTACTAAAAATGTAAACTAAAACTCTTGGTGTTTTACGGTGCGGCAGCTGTATCCTCTCCACCCTCAGATTCTAAATGATTCCGTCAGTTCTTTGCACCTCAGCCAGCAGCATCAGTTAAAATTTGTGGTGCACACTGGATGGAAAACGTGCAGTTAAAGTTAGTGGTACTGCTGCTAGGAGCTTCAACACCTTTTTGTCCTCGTGTTGGATCTTCACAGTTTAACTCATTAAATATATGATTTCTAATGCGTTGCTGTTCACATGTTGAATGGCAAGCAGCAGTGCTAGCGATAGCAGTTCAGCTTGCTTCTGCAGCTCTGTTGCAGTAGCATGATGTTTGCAAAGCATCCTCTGTATCTGAACCATTTTCAACAAATTGTTAGAATAAATCAAGTAAGAAATCCCTCACCAAACCTGCATGCATCCTTTTGAACTACTTTGTCAGCTTGATAATGTGATGCCTGCATTTGTTTCCAGCTGCAAAGGCCCAAACCTCCCAAGCAGATTTCACCAGGCTCCTGGAGTTCCCTCCATTTTAAACACAGGGAGTCTGGGCCCTGGGATGCTCGGGATTGACCCTTGTCGTGTAATGGCCGAGCTGGAGCACAGACGGGCTCCCCGACCCGTGGTCCTGCGTTCCACAAGGAAAATATTCCTGTGCCTTCGCTCTTCCTGTCCCGCATCCGCTCGTGCTGATGAATCTGGGCAGTTGCCATTGCTTTCCGCTATGTGGAATCGTGCAATTGAGCAGCAAAGATGATGGCAACAGGATCAGGGTGGGATTAGCATGACGTTCTCTTACTGTTGGAGGAAACGTCAACTGTAATACACTAGGGTGTAAGCCAGATAAAGCACAAATATTCTTAATTTTACAGTTTATTCTAGCAGAGAGAGATAATCTTAGGAGTTGTGTTTGGCTGAGTTCTTCACAGGACATCCTCTGCAATTATATCAAGTGGATTTATGAGCCTGTTCCTCCTGCTCAGATGATAGTCCTGTTTTTCTTGGTATTGTTTGAGAGGCTTTAATGCTTTGCAGGAGGGAAACTCAGCTCTGTGGAGGAAGACCAGACCAGAAAATAATGGTCTGGGCTCTTTGAGAAATTACATAACGGGGCAGCTGCATCACATCTGAGAGTTACAGGGATCTCTCCTTCCTCTCCTCTCCCCCCTTTTCCATGTCACAAAGCCAGCAACTTTCATTCTAGTCCAGTGCTATTTAGGATCTATTGGTGAAACAGTCTGCAAGTGATTCTGATTTGTATCCTACTCTTTTCAGAATGGCTAGAGCTAAAACTTGAAGTCCTGTTCACAAAAAAAAGCCTTTAAAAACCCCATTAAACTCCTCTCTACAAAAAATATTATGCTTTTGTGAGTTAATATCATGTAATTGACCATGTTAGGAGAATGTTTAAAATGTGGAGAAAATAGCAGTTTGTATATGAGTAACATGATGCTCTCAACTCTGTGAGTCACTTGGTGAGGTGAATTATTCCTATAGGGACCTGTGTACTGACACATGTATGCACACACAGAATATAGTGGGGCACGATCTTGCAAATTAATATAACTGATTTATTTGTCTTCACAAACTTTTGCAGCATCTCTTCCCGTGATGAGCATGAAAGCCACTCTAAGTCAGGTGGATCTGGGATGCTGTGTCTGTCCTAGGCCGCAGCTTCTAGTGCCACCTGCTGCTGATGCCCAGTTTAGCCTGGGAACTTGTAACTGGACTTTATTTCATAGTGGTGTGGGGATATACAGCTGCTATTGTCAGGGAATACTGTTAGAGGCGACACTTCTGCAAAACCTACAATACAAACTCTTTGTGCATCCTCCTCTCTCTTAGATGCCATGGCAAAACATGCTGTTTGCTTGCGTCTTCTGTGTTCATTTATAGACATGAAGTATGCTGAGGAAATACTATTTCTTCTGTACTCTCCGTCTTCGCAGCCAATGTGTAAAGGAACAGCAAAGCCAACCTTTGGTGTGTTCCTAAAAACTGCTTGCAGGGAACCGTCTGCAAAAGACCCAAATGTGAGTTGTGTCCGTCTGGCCAGGCTGCTGTCGCAGGCCGTGTAAGTTGTGCTACTGAGCTTGGTTTAAACGTTCACCTTTTGTGCTTGGACCCGTGAATCTCTCGAGTTTAATTAAGAAGTTCAGTTAAGAACTTTGCACCATCTCGTAAGCGCTAGAGGGCACTGCTGTGGTTTTTAGAGCTGCTGTTTCCTGGTTTCGAGGATTTTGTGCTCCCTGCCCACCTCTATGCAGGTTTGGATCTTTTTTGATACAGTGATAGTTCCTCACGCCAAGTAATGGTTGCAGTTTCAGGTGCTGTTCTGCAAGGAAACATGGATAAATTGGAAAATATCCAGCAATGAAAATACCAGAGGTGTAGATATCTTGCTATGTAAAGTCTGTTTAAACAATAGAATTGTTTCAATCTAAAGAAAAGACTGTGAAGAAACATAAGTTTATGTGTAAAAGACTGCTGGAATTAATGGGATATAATTTTTTATCTATGTCCCTGATGAATAAATCAAAAAGTAATGGGAGTTCAGAATGTACCAAGGAAGTCTTGCACTAGGAAAAGCTTATTAATGTAATAGTTATGAGTAACACTGAAATATATAGCCTTAGGTTGCTATAGTGTTTCTGCCATCAGTGAACCTTAGGAACAGTTTTGGTAGACGACATGATGTGGATAAAATTGTTCCTGCCTTGGGGCAGAGGGATGTATGACCTATCGAGGTAGCACCAAGCCCTATTTTCCTATGAATAGGCGTTGTCCAATAATAGATTTATAAACATCGCTTTGCTGACCTGATTACTAAAATGTTTGCTGAATAACTAACCCGCTGTCTCACAACAGGCAAGCACTTAGGGACAAAACAGGATGTGAAATCACGATCCAGCCACGCTCACTGGAAACCTTTGAAGGTTAGTGCAGAATAGTGCCAGAACTGGAAATGCCGGGAAGTTTATTTTCCAGCAGTAGAGGAAGAAATTGGCAAACACAGGAAACTAAAATATATTTATTCCGTTTAAAAAGAAACACAGACTTTAAGGAAGAGAGAGTTACCTGGGCGAATGAAGAGGGGACGTAGGTCTGGTGGGAGATGGCACGATGAATGGATGTTATTTTGGATGACTTATTTTTAAATAGCTGCCTGACCACCGTATTTTGGAAATCACCTGTGAATGAAGAGGGAAGGTAAATTTGGTGCTTAAGTGTAGCTAGTTAGTAATCCCAAGAACAAATCCAGTGCTTCTTTCTGGTACTTTTTCTAGTCTTAGGGCAAGGGTTTCACTGGGGCCACAGCTGCTCTGAGCCTTGTGGCTGAGGTAGCAGGACCGGTAATTGTACCCAAGCTATTGTAAACGCAGGTGCAGATCTCTTGTGTGTGTCATTCTTTTATCTGAAAAATTACCTTGCTCTTTTCTATGAAGAAAAGGATCATTTAACTATAGAGCAGGCTGTTCTTTCAATACGGGGTATTTGGTAGGTAGATGTCCTTTTCGTGCAAAGCAAAAGGATTTCTTCCTCACCTTTCTGTGGCTTTCTGAGAACTGGAACAAAGGTTTTGAATGGGAGGGTTTTCAAATGCATCTGTGATCTGAGCATCTGCAAAATACAAGGGAGCTGAATACATGAAAAGAAGAATATTAATAATGCTGGGGTATAGAGAATTCTAATGCAAATGGCCCAGTAGCTGGCAGAGATGAACCTCTTTCCATTTCTGTTTTTGACAGTTAGCAGGGTGTGATGTAAGGCTTATATTCAGAATTAATCCTGTCTTACATTAAGGCTTTTGTATTCCAGACTGGTTTCCTCTGCATTTGTGTTTTACCGGTCACACCAACTGTTTTTATATATTGCTGTTTTCAGAACAAGAACAGGGTTTGACCATTTTACTTTTCATGTCATTTGGTGAACTTGTGCCTCTTGCTATTAAAATCATTCCGTGACTGCACAGCCATCTCCAGATGTCAATGTGACTGGTAACACATGACAACAAAGAGGAATCGAATGTAAAGAAACTCTCTTTCTGGTTTTTTGCTGCTGCTCATCAGACTGTTTTCAAAGTTTGGGAAGTTATGAAAGCTCGTGACCCAACTTCCTCCATTATTACAGCAAGATGTTTACCATGGGTGGCTTCTGGCAAGTAAAGGGCCCAAACCAACCAGCTCCCCCCGCTATCACCAGCCAACTAGTAGCTGAAGTTGCAATTTCAGTACCTTTTAGCTGTTTGTCATGGTGATGGGGTGTGTTCCGATGACAGCCTAGGTGATACAAATAAACCAGTTTTCCTTGAAATACTGAGAGAGAACTATTATAGAATTCCATAGGGTCAGTTTTTGAGGTGTTTCCTACATTCCTGTCATAAATGTTGGGAGCACTGGTGGCTCGGGAGCAGGTAGCAACTGCAAGTGCAGTTCTGTCTTTTCCAGAGAAGATGAAGCAACTAGAAGCTTTTAAATTTTCCAACTAATCAAGCTGCTTTCCTAAAAAGAATCAAGGCTTCCTATGAACAGTAAAACGGTGTAATTATAGACCTGCTTTTTAATTCTTATTTGTTTTAGGATAGCAACTAGAAATCCATAAAGCATGGACGGTGTGCTGCTCAGGGACGTGCAAAGAGGCATTTCCTGTATCAGTGAGATTACAATCTTGACAAGATTGATAAAGAGAGAAGTAATTCTTTTATCTGTTTTGAAGGTGCAGAAAACCAGACTCCATTAGGCAGGCAGGGAGAGGCAGGAACACCTCCCAAACACCCCAAGCTGCATCCCAAGCCCTTCTCCATAGTCCGTCTCTTCTCCAAAACCTGCTGCGAGGCAGGAGGTAAGTCCTGGGTGTGCACTTTGATGCTACTCTTCAGACATTAGATTTTGCCAAAAACCTCTCTTCTCCCTGTTCCCTAAGTTTTCTTTATTGGCTGCCAACAAGCTCTCAGTCCTGTCCTGACATTATCAAAGACGATCTATATTGTCAAGTGGATTGTGTGGGGCCACACGCCAACATTCCCGATCGCTTATCTCAGCTGTACCGCAGGTTTATTAACCCTTGTGCAAGTCAGTTAATTCAAGTTCGGTCTTGAAAATCGGGATAATGACATTTATGTAATGACTGGAGGTGTTTGTAATCAGTCTGAATAACGAACACAATTCTGTCACGTACATTTCTCTCTGTCAGTGGCTTTGTAGTTTGTGGCCATTGATAAGTGGCTTGTTTGCCACACTCATGGGCCACCGTTTTCATCAGAATTCAAACTCTGTGGTACGTTTTTATTTCTCATGATTCCTCAGGAATTCTGAGTCATCAGAGGCTATTTGAAATTAAATTTGAGAGGTAAAAACTACATTCTTCCACGCTGTTAGGTGTTAATAGAGAAAATTAGTTAATTGTTTCCGGTTTAGGGGAAATAGCTTCTGATGGAGGTGGCTTTGGGTTGTACCTGGAGACTGAAGAGGGCTGAACCAGGCACTGCTCTTCTGCGCAATTAGTTAAACAAGCAAGATCATTTTTGTTAACTTATCTTTTATATGTTAATCTAAAGCCAGTTGAATTATATTTCACAGACCTGAGAGCCTTAACAGAAAAAAGCAGTAGGTTTTTATGCTTATTTCTCAATGTTACTGCTGACATTTATTTTTCCCCAGTGTCTTCCCTGGGAAAAAGGAAGCACAAAGTGGGTAAGAGTGCTGAGCTGCACCGTTCTGGTCGTGGTGTGAGGGAAGACATGCTCAAAAGTGACACAAGACATTTTTATTTCTTGTGGCACGTCAGTATGTAGAGGAGGGCTGGGCTGTTACCGTCTGTTACGTTCATCCAGAGCAGCAAGAAGAGTTTCCAAGGTCGCTGCTGAAGCTGGGCAGCTCAGAGCTGCTCTTGTAACCACAGCTCCTTTATAAATAGGATAGGCTCAGCTGATTAGCAGCCTTATCTCCACCAGTTAATGGGGATAAGTGTTCATCATGCTGCCGAGTTTGTGCCTCTTGCAAACCACTGAGCAACTCTATGAAGTTACTGCGTATATATTCTTGTGGCAACTGGTTCTAGTGATGACTTCTGTTTCACCTTAATGAATTTGGAAAAATTCATCCCAAGAGCACGCTGAAATGAAAATGGACTCCTTGGGTAGCTTTTGTAGTCAGGAGCTGGGTATGGACAGGACAAAGGCACCGTGTTTGAACATCGTCCCTCTCTGCTGAACGTGTTATTTTACTGCAGCTTTTAAGATCAGTGCTTTGTCTCTGTACAAATTAGCGCTACGTTCCTTCCTAGTGCCCTGTGGTGTTGTCTCTTTGCAGTTTGAACACCTTTGTCAGCACCTGAAAGATATTTCAGTCTCCAAGATAGCGTTAACTTCATAGAACTGTGCGCTGTTTCCTTATTTCATGCAGGCCGGGCTCTTAACATTGCTCTTTACTCCTCCTTCCAGATAAATGTGACTCAAACTACTGCACTTTTTATGAAATGGTGTAACCTTACCCGTGGTATTTCCCCAGATGTAGCAACTGCTTCCTCTTTGTCAAGTTTGTCTCATCTGTTTTTGACTGTCACTTCTTTGCAGCTCCCCAGTTTCCTCAAAACGTAATTTTCTACATGAAGGAAGACGGAAAAAAAAAAAAATCCCAAATGACACCATTCTCAAGTGGTGTAACTTGTTCCTGCTTTGTGGATTTAGCTTGATGTACAGTCCAGTGAGCTGCATGTTTGGGTCTATCAGCTCTTTGAAGTAGAATGGTTGAAAATGCAATTTAGAAACTAGAAAACCGGGTTGATTTTGGTAAATGGGAAGCATCGTTTTCTTGTTCACAGCTATAAAGAGCCTCTTGGTGCCTCTGCTGAAGTTTGTGACCAAGTTCCTGATGATTTCAATACAACACACGCACCGAAAACAAACATCTTTTTCCCACCCTTGCTCAAAATTCGGTTTCAGATCGAGGTCAGAAAGAAGTTTCCAAACTTCTGCTGGGTTTTAATTCCTTCTCTGGGTAATTTCTAACTGCAAAAACAAACAAGCAGGAGACAACACGCAGAGCTGATAGGGCGCATCCGGGGCGGGGAGCAGAGGGCGGTGCTTTTGCGCATGCGCGCTGCCCCCTGCGCGGGGCGGGCGCTGCCGGGAGGCGGGCAGAGGACGATGGAGGCGCGCAGGGTCCGCCGGGCCCGCGCACCGCCCGGGAGCAGCCGCGGCCGCCGCCACCACCGCCGGGGCCGACGTGCCGGTCTCTAAGGGAGCAGGGGTGGGGACGCTCCGCCGGACGGGGAGCAGCCGGGGTGAGTCGGGGGCGGCGGGCGGTTGTGCTGAGGGGACTGCCCGGGGGAGCTCGGCCGTGCCAAGCGGCTTCCCGTGGGGCCGCCGGTTCGAGTCCCCGGTGCGCGTCTCTGCGGCGACAGGGCCCGGGGTGGAGCGGCCCGGCCGCTGGTGCCAGCGCGGGGCGGGCGGGAACCGCGGCGGCCGCATCCCCGGCGGCTGGTCCGGCCGGCCCGGCCCTGAGGCGCCCGGGAGCGCGGGCTCTGGGTCCCTTCGCGGGGCTCCGTGTGCGCCGGTGAGGAGCCCTGAGCTCGGACATCCCCCCAGAGGAAATCAGGTAAAGCCGCCGCGCCTGGCCCGCGATCTCCCTCCTCACACATCGAGTGCGTGGGATCCACCTCCTCGTTTGTTTGGACATCCACGCTTCTGGTTAAAGGGACGGTGATAAGTTATTAATGGTTATTAATGGCTATTAATGGTTATTAATGCCCGTTCCTCGGAATCTTACGTGTGTCAGTGTTTCCGAAGCAGAGGGGTTAACAAATGGACTTGTTTTCCTTGGATATTAAACATGTGACAGTCAGACTATCCGGTTTTTAGTAGAAATAGCACTGGAGTGTGTAATCAAAAAACACGCTACTGAACTTCAACCGCCGTCAGACCGCTACGTTTCAATATGAAATGCTATTTTGGTTTTTATTTCCTCAGGCACGCTAGAATATGAAGTTCTAAGCTAAACCAAGAAGGGCGGTTTGTCGAGCCCACACAGTTGTTCCTTCTTTTTTTTTGGGTGAGAGGAGGTTTAGTGCCTTAAGGATGGAGTCATAGGGGTATAACCTCTATTGAAGTGCTTTCTTCAGTAAAATATGATAATAAAAAGTCTCCACAGAATTACATGATTAAGCAAACAGGGGTCTGTAGCAAAAGGGCAAGTGGCTTCATTTTTGGATGTAACATCTTCTTCTGCCCTAATACAAGGTTGATAATAAGGTACAAAATGGAGTTTTGAATGGCTGATGTAATTTCTAAGAAATCAGTAGAAATGCTGCAGTCTTGAAGGCATTTTAAAAGTGGTGCGAGTATTTGGTCAGGATGATCCCGCAGTAATCGTATAATCATGTCGATTTAGGGCAATGCATTTCACAGGAAAAAGTTTGTTACAAAATAGCACCTTACAAGTGTACTTATTAAGAAAAAATCTAAATTGCTTGATTATTTGCAGCCTTATGCTTCTTGTGTAGCTGTTTGCAGCAGAAGATCCTACTTGTTTGTATGCTCTTCAGTGCGATCAAACAGTGGAGAAGGTGGCTTTGTAAGGTGCAAACGCACGTAACTCTTACTTGGCCACCTGGATGTGAATTACATAGAAATGAAAGCTTAGAATTGTGTTACCATCAGAGAAATATAATATTAAATGTTAATACTTTCTCAATAGTTCTTCATTCTGAACATCTAAATACTTTTTAAAAAAAAATTCTTAATTTTGGCCACGACTGAGACCAGAGCAGCCTGTTCGCTAGTTTGTTAATATGTGCCTAAATTTTTTTGGATGCAGTCCTGGAAGCTGCTCGGTGATAGTTTTGTCCTTATGTCAGATCTGCTTATTTAATAGAGGTCTTGTGAGGGAACGTTAATTAAACAGTACATGGCGTAAGCTGTAGTTAAAACATCCTGAGTTGGAAAGTATTACATGGAAGGAATAGCAAGTTCTTAGGCTGTATTTAGTACGTCTGCACACCGTCTTACTCCCAGTTTTGTGCTAATCTGATTTTCGTGACTGGCAGCATCTGGCAGATGAAAATACTACAAACAAAGTCTGGGATCTCTGGAGTAAAAAGGATGGTAGTTAGATGATGGTTTAAAGAAAAAGAGATTTAAGAACCTTCCTCATGCACACACGGGTGCTGGGAGACCCTTTCCAGTCAGAGATACCGAATATCTCATTTTAAAATAACTTATTTTCTGAAACTCAGATATCTAAATGACTTGGTTGTGTAGCTGGTTCAGAAACAACCAGCCGGAGATGTATTAATGAACCTTGATGAGGTTGTGATAAAAACTAATACAAATGAAAACTGTTAAAAATAATTTATATTGAATCAGGTTTTACATATGTGCTTACACAATCGGAGTAATTATGTGCATAAATCAACCGGCACAGAATTTATATTGAGCTTAAAGTTGTCTAAATATGGAGATACGTTTTTCTAATTTAAGTTGTAAAAAATTACAAACGTTTTGCAATTACTATTTCCCAAGTCATGGCCACAGGTGATACTGAGCAATGAGTAACCAAGAGCTAAACATTGATATCTTTGCAAGTGCAGGGTCTTATAAATTATTAATGGTTGGCAGCAATTGTACCTCTCTGCAGTGGTGTTCTTTTAGGGTAAGCTTAATCTATACTAGGAGCAAAAGCATTTTCTAATTTGATTAGGTGGTGGTTCTGTGTCATTTAGTAATGAGCCAGTGCTCATTCTAAAATTACAACTCCATTTTGCTGATGCTTTTGTTATCTAAAAGTTTGGATGCTATGAAATACAGGATCTGTAGAATTACAGAGCTTGTCATCCTCTGGTACCTTTACAGCCAGATATCGTTATTCTGTGGGTGTTTTCCAGAGCTGTATCCTTTTTAATGGTTGCCATGAAGTTATGGTCCGTTCTGTGCAGGGTACGGCTTCTTCCTACTTGGTCGAAATAATGATGAGAACTTATGTAGGGGATTTCTAATACTTTTGGGGAAGGATGGTTCTTTAAAGTTTGGGTTTGGTTTTTCTTTTACTTCTGCAAAATTGCTGTCTAGCCAGCTGTTTGTCTTTTATTTGTGCTGATTATTTGTGGAATAGTTCACATTTGTCCTTATTTTGTCTTGTTTGTTTTGGACCATCTCCTCAGTTTGTCACAAATGATTTAAGAACTTTGGTCCTGGCCTCCAACTTGTTTTTTTCTCTTGTCAGCTTGTTATTAATTTCATTTTTGTGAAGAACTAAAGTTTGTTAAGGTTATCTCTATTGCATTATTTTTTTGCTTACTTTGACAGGGTTTTTTTCTGTTATAGCTTAGAGTATTTTAGTTTTATTTATTTAATATATGTATCATCCAGTAGGAGACTTTATTCTTTTTCCTGAGTCTTGATTCCTTGGGAAATATGTAAAGCTTTTCTTCCTGTTCTGTATCAAAAATAAATTTATTTTATCCTGTATATAACTGGAGATGTGAATCTGTGCTGGTCTTGAAACAACTTTGTATCGAGCCTCTTCTAAATCTGGGAACATACGTGTTTTAATTCTGGTCGATTTTATCAAAGTCTGTGAACTTGGTGTTTAAAAATCACTCTTAGCTTTGCTAATACTGAGATTTTTCTTTTCCCAATCCCCTTTCTCCTGGTGTTTTTCCACAGAAATTGAATTTCTCTCTCACTGAGGTTCCTTCACTTCCAGTATGGAGATGAATCGAGACAAACTGTGTCCCAGTAAGGCTGACATGAGCTCAGATTCTGCGTATCATTGCTCAACGTGTCATGATGATGAGGAGTGGAGCAATACGAGTCGGGGACGAGCGAAGTCACGAAGTTTGTCTGCTTCACCAGCCCTGGGAAGCACCAAAGAATTCCGGTATGGCTCTTGGTTCTTCCTATTGTTGCTACCTTTAAGAAAACCTTTTAGAAAAATTATCCAGATTTTAATTTCCGCTTCTCTTTTTACATAACTGTAGTCTTGCAGTTGTGAAAAGTGGTGACAAAGAGAAATAAAAATAGTGTTTCGTGGTAATAAATAGAGAGACACATGATTATTGAATGATTCTATTGTGGTCCATGCTGTGAAAAGAGCTTGATTTTTCTGAAGTAGCCATTTGAGTGGTTGTCTCTAAACTGACTTGCATGTAAATAGGCTCTGGCCGTTGTGAGATCTGCCTTCTGTTTCAGTGTTTCGTGGTGGATCTTAAACTCCTTTTTTTTTTTTAATAGATATTTCAGCGACTTTCTTTACGTGCATATACAGCTTCAGCAAGACAGCACATTACTCGTATAAAAGCATAGGGGCTTATTGTTTATAAGTAGATAAACACAAAATATTAATTTTCAAATTTAAGGAGCTCATTGTGCACAAGTACTCAGCTTCCAGGGGTTTGGGGCAGGTTTGAACTTTGGATACGATGATATTTGTCATATTTCAGCCTAGCTTCAGAAGCTTTACGTACCTTCCAGAAATAAAATATACATGCATTTGTACTGAGCTGTGTTAGTTCATAGCTTGATAGTAGCTCAGGTCACAAGAAAGGAACAGTTTGGTTCTTGGTTCCAGATCTTTAGCTAGTTGGCAGAACTTTTACCTCTTGCTCAACAAGCTGCTTTTAAGAGATTCTTAATATGCACTTCGAAGGTTGTGAGTCCAGAATGAAGGGAGGGGGTTGAACGTGGGGGTAACCTAAGAGCAGAGCTGTCCAAAGGGGATCTGCAGGGTTCGTGCTCTCAAAAAAAAAGAGTCAATCAAGACTAGAGACACATCTGCAATTTTTTACAAGTGCTCTAGGTAGAGCTCTAGTGCTGGTCATTAAAAACCTGAGTATTCAGGTTGTCTGGTAGTGTGAGGCAGCTCAAAGTAAGTTTGTGCTTGCAGGTTGTTTCACGGTACTGAGAAACACCCACCTCGCTTTGAGCCAAGTTTCTAATCCAGCTGCTCTCGTCATGTGGGTGGCTTGGAGAGGACTTTTGATTTCGTGATCTTTGGACCCATTGTAAATATTGCAAAAAAGACAGTTATTTGCGAGAGCCTTGGGTGGAGCAAGAAGTGGGAGGTGATGTTGCCAAGGTGTTATTTAACTGTCCCTATTTAAAGTGTAATTGTTCACAAGCAGATAGAGACTTAACCATTCCCTTGCACATATTGGTACACACATTCATCTCTTATTATGTCAGTCCTTGCTCATTTTTCTGTTTTAGTATAAATAAAATAAACATTATAAAACACTAATAATCTTATCTGACTGGATTAGACATGCCTGGGTTTATAAATGAAAAAATATTTGGAAAACAAATATCGCTTTCATGTGTTCAGTGTAGCAAATTAAATACTCATTTTCGTTATTGGAATTCAGATGTTACACATGCATTTTTTATTAGATATGGAACAAATAAGATGTTGCTGTTATTCCTTAATAATATATTTTTAACCTGTCATCTGGTTTTGATTTTTATTAGATTCCTGAATGTTTTTTGTAGTATTGAGTGAGTCATCAGGCTGGTCTGAGCTACTTTATAATATACACAATAGAAGGCAGTGCAGTCATGATTTGTTACTGCCAAGCAGTAGGTCAGTTACCAGTTCCTGTGGTAATTGAATTATGCACAGGAAAGGCATATTTCCCCCTTCTTTTTAATGGAATAATTCAGACAGCATTTACATAATGTTTCAACAGTTCCATGACTTGAGTAAGTTTTCCTCCCGTGTGGAGATTTGCTGAAGGAGGTGGGAGGGACACGAGGCAGAACAGTTCTGACTTGCTCCAGATAATCTCATCCTAGGGCCAGGGGTAATCCTGTCTGCTGGGTGGGATTGAAGTTTGAGGATGAATGACATTTTGGAGCTCTTGTCTATTTGAAAACAAAGATCATCTTAGGTCTTTTTAGATAAGTAAATGGAAAAAATGAGCATTGTTTTCTACCTCTTGATTGTCTCTACCTGCCTAATCTCAGCCCTTGATACCTAGAAAAAAATATTTATGGTTAGTGAAAGCTCTGCTCAAATAGCCAATCAAGATCCTGGATTCTATTTGTTTGTGGGTGATGGAAAGAAAAGGGGACTGTTTTAAATGTAATCTATAAAAGGCAAATGTGGGTAATGGGCAAAAAACAAACCAAAAAACTAAGGAGACCAAACCTAGTATGTAATACAATGAACTAAAGCCTGGTACTGCAGATATATATCTCCATATACCTTAGAACTGAAGGATTTGCATTTTATTAATTTGTTGAGTGCAAAGACTTAAACAACAAAAAAGTGTTTCAATGATCAGCATGCCATTACTGTGGTTTGATCACCAAAGAAATCAGAAGGTGTTGCCTTAGTGTTGGAGATTTCATGGGAAATGCTTGTCAAGACTTACACTGAGCAACTTCGTTTAGACACGTTACTGTAGCTTATTGAGACGAAGAGCACACATTAAACTATTTTATGTGTATTTATACCAGGCGTAATCATTCTGCGTGTCCTGTGATAAAATTATATGCTCTTACATAAAATGTAGTGCTTCAGGAAGTATAAAATATAAAAGTATCGTGGTCATTGTGTCTGCAGCAGAGACGCTGGTGTCATTCAGGAACTGATGCAGACTAATCCTTTACACAAGCTGGTGACACAACTAACAGTCATTGCAGGTTTGTTTTGCTGAGAACGTGGCCTGAAAACAAGGGTCTTGGGCTCACTTTGTGTTGTGTATGCTTAGTTGTTTGCTTGCTCATTTTCAGCAAAAACTAATGTGTGCCAAAGTATTAAGGGAGAGAAAGTGCTTATACTGTATAAACGAAAGCCCTGGTTTATGTTTTGTATTTTAATTAATTGCCTAGTGCAACTGTTTCAAAGAAGTGATTTTGTTGGTTGGGGAGCTAATTATGCCCAGTTTGTCATCACATTCTTTTACTTATTGGTTATATTTTATGTCTGTTTTTAGGAGAACACGCTCCTTGCATGGACCATGCCCAGTGACCACGTTTGGACCAAAGGCCTGTATGCTGCAAAATCCCAAAACGATTATGTAAGTACTTGTGAAATGAATGGTATTATGTTTATTCTATAAAATAAGTTTGCTTTGCCATTATTCACCCCCTAATCAGCATTATTTGTATTTTACGTGATATTTAGAGACATTCATGTTGCATGGTCACCAGCGTGGGGTCGGCGTTGCCAAAACTGGCCTGGTGTTTTTATCACACATTGCCCATTTAGAAAGTCAGTCTGAGAGAATGGATGGCACTGCTGAGCTGTATTCTCAAATAAAACCTCGTTACACGTGCAGGAGCTTGATCTGCATGTTGAAAACTATCATATGGGTTTGAATGTCATTGGTTTTTTTTCTCCCAAGGGATGGTAGGACATAGCCAGTATTTCTGTGTATGGCTTTACGGTGGTTTTGCTGGTTGGAGTGCTTGCTGCAGGGTAGCAGACATCAAAGGAAATGCGTTTTACTGGTTTTACGTTAATAACTCGTGGTGTTCTTAGGCCCACTATCTACTACCTAAAATAATGGGAGTTTTCTCCCAGCTCAGTCTGTTCGACCCGGTCAGATGAGGAATCTCAGAGTTCCACAGATTAACCATGTTGGTGGCCCGTATTTTTGTCTTTTTAAAAAGTTTTATTTCATTATTCTTTCAGTTAAATGTAAAGTATTTGAAAGTATTTATTTGCCTATATCTTTACCTGACCAGCAGTAGCCTGCCTCAGAACAGGTTGGTAGCAGCCTGAGTTTTCCTCCAAAGGTGTGCCGGAAATCTGGCAGTTTACGGTAACTCTGAACTTCCTTATTCTCGCTGCGGGTTGTGAAGTTGCTCGGGGTGCTACGGTTCTTGGAAACCCCAACCCGGCTGTTGGGATCGTGCTCCTCCCCGTGGGCTGGACCAGCCTCGTCCTTATAAGCGCAGGGTGAAGATCCCTGGCGTGCAGGCGGTGCTGAACCACACGGCGTGCCAGGAAAATCTGCTTTTACGTGTTCGGAATAGCTGGGGAGAAACGGGCGCCCTCGGGTCATGGGAGGAAAATGGGCACTTTGAAGAACGAATTGTAAATTACTGTTCTTACAATACGTGAGGTTTTTGGCATGGCTTCTAAAACCAAGCAAGACCTTTTTGTTTTGTTGTTTCTCCTCTATGGTCAGTGATATTGTTAAACTCACTTCGCTGAAATTTTTTAACAGAAAATTTTAGTTTTTATGTATGAGCATAAGTTATTGAAGGTCTTTAAGTGCTGGTGTTGATGGTTGTATTGACAAACCTGCTTTCCAAAGACTGTTATGCAAGATGAGCGGATGAGTTGAATAACTGTTCAGTGAAAACAGAATCAGGTGCTTGTGTTGTGGAGGAGAGGGGAGGCGAAATACCTGATTTGAAACTCTTGAAATGGGATTTTTCTTATGAAATCCTGCCTTTGAAGATTTTCAATAAAGGATTTTTTTTGCAAAGCCATGCAACTTTTTGTTTGGACTGATTGAAATACTTAACTGGAAAAAAAAATCAGAAAAAAAAGTTTTCTTTTGAAATATCAGCTTATTAATAAGTGATAAAAGCCTCAGTCTTTATTTTTTTTTGGTGAGCTGTTGCATTTGCCTGACTTCAGGAAAGAAACATGAAGATCTTAAAGCATGTTACAAATAATTTTTCGTTTTGTAGAACTACATGGAACTGGTAAGTACGGCTGAAATAGGCGGACTGGCTTTCATTTGAACGAAGTCTGTATTAGTGTATTAGTTCTAGATTTATTAAGTGCAAACCAGCACTGCAATCTTTCGTTCTTGGCCAGATTTAGATGGTAGCCTGGTCATCTGGAAATGATTTTGGGGATGGTTTCCTCTATTTATATTTTTTATCTTTTAACAGTATTGAAATGTGAGGAATTTAATTTTATGAAATGAACGTTAGTATAGAAAACACTCCCTTAGTCACCATTTGTATTTGAAATAGCACATAAAACTTCAGTTCCTTGAAACTGTTTGCAGCAATAAACACATTAATGCAACTCTTCCTATTTCATTTCATTTTATTTTATTTTCAGTTTAGCTACTGGTTGGTCATAGTCATCTCAGATTCATGGCAGTATTTGGGATTGTGTGTGGTATCTTCAAAACTACCTTTACTGTATTTATATGTAGAATATAGGAACTTTGGAAAGTAAAATGAGCAGGTAATTCCACCTCCAGCATCATAATCTGTTTTATTTTAACCCTTGAAATTCTAAATCCAAATCTCTCTGTAAATTTGGCTTGTTCAGCATTTATACTAATCTGCTTTGCTTTATGGATTATACCTGCGCTGTATGGAAAAGGATGGGATGCTTGTAGTATGCGAAACAAAACCGGGAATTATGTAGCTTAGAAGTAGCTGTAAATGAAGAAGGCAAATACAGCTGAGTGTTCCTAAATTAACTACATGTGTTATAGAGCAACATGGGGTTTCTGTCAGTGAACGCTCTTGAAAGCTGCAAAATTATTTTTGTACCTATATTTAGTTCTTGAGGTTCTCGAGTCTTAGAATGCTGTCGTGCCAACAGGCAGACAGTAGTTTAAAAACACTTTCAAAATGTATTTTTTCTGTTAATTTACTGTAGTAGTTGTGCTACTCTAAGCAAATAAACTTGTTTGGGGGTCAACACTAAAATAAAATTAATATATAGGTTAGAGTTTTAAAGAAATTTTGCACAAAAGTTCGGTATGCTTACCTGCCTGTAATGTTTGCCTTGCTATTGTAGTGGGATTGTAGTGTACAGGTGTCTGTTCTGAGTCCTTTATCCGGGAGGTTTATGGTAGGAAGTCCCAGAGTAGCACTGTCTGCTTTTCTGTTCTCCAGGCACATTCAGGATCCAGCAAGCCAGCGGTTGACATGGAACAAACCTCCCAAGAGCGTCCTTGTTATTAAAAAGATCCGTGATGCCAGTCTGCTGCAGCCTTTTAAAGAGCTCTGTGTGTATCTTACTGAGGTAACGAGATCTAAATTCCATTTTTTAACAAAATAAAAAATTTTACATCTCAACTGTTTTCGGTTACTGATTCTGTGGGATGTGTGGAATTGTAAAGTGCAAACAAATAGTTTTACCCATTGCCACTGGAAGCCGTAAAACTTCTTTCACAGCTTAAGATCAGTACTTAAGTACAGAGCTTAAAAAAAAAAACAAACCTTTCCTTCATTCTTTTTGCAGTTCTATTATTACAGGGGCTGGGATATAAAAAGCTTAATCTTTTAAGCATTGAACAAACGTAGCGATGTGACTGCATCATGTAATCTATATTCCGAAGTTTAGTTTAATTTATTAGATGGTCTGTGCATGCTGCAAAATTCTCATTAGAATTAGACCACACATGAAAATTAATCTCCACAATCAAGAGATGTAGGCAACTTCTGTAAAACATTAGTCATGTGTTCTAAACTACTGCAAATTATGGGGAGAGTCAAATATTTTGTTGTTTAAAGAGGTTATTAACAAGCTTATCTTACCTCTCTTAAGGAGAACAACATGATAGTGTATGTAGAAAAAAAGGTATTGGAAGACCCCGCTATAGCTAATGATGATAATTTTGGACCAGTGAAGAAGAAATTCTGCACCTTCAGAGAAGGTATGGTAAGAATTTCTTGAAAGTAAAATTGAAGTATATTGCTTATTTGTCTTGGTGTTTCCTTAGTCCTTGGGTTAAGTTTGTTACATTAATGTGCTTTTTGCAACAGCTGTTGTTACATCTTAGGTGTGGTTTTTATATTTGTGAGTGAATGTTGGCATGCTGCACTTAATTCGTGGTAGGAAGTTAAGGCTGTTGATAAAACTTAATTAAAATCTTGTATTTCAATATTGCTTCTAGATTATGATGATATCTCCAATCAGATAGACTTTATCATATGCCTGGGAGGAGATGGGACCTTACTTTATGCTTCTTCGCTTTTCCAGGTTGGTCTTTATGGGAAATAGACTTAAAGACCTCTTTTCTTTTTGAAGTATTTGATGGTTGTGGTTTTTTTGTTTTGTCTATTTGTTTTTTTCTTTGTTATTGCGGGCAGCATTTGTCCTTTGCTGTTCATTCCTTTTTTTTCTTTATCAAGCCTATACCTTTTGAAAATAATGTATGTAATGTGTTGTTTTTATTATGCTCGGTTGACATCAATAGTCAAAATATATACAGGCAATTAGTTGAAGTATGAATTGTTTTTATTCAGTAGCTTTTAAATTCTTTTCTTTATTGATAGGGTAGTGTACCTCCAGTTATGGCTTTTCATCTGGGATCCCTTGGATTTCTTACTCCATTTAATTTTGAGAATTTTCAGTCCCAAGTCACTCAGGTTATAGAAGGTAAATTTAAGGGGACAAGGTGTGGTGCTTCTTTTTGTTATGTTTTCTGTAGCCTTTTCCAAGACTAGTACATTTTCTTAACTAACTGATTTAGGTTGTCCCATAAGATTGAGTCACAAGAACTGTATACTGAACTAGCAAAAGTATCGCATTGACCCATTCAGTGCTGCTTTCTGTACTATTCTGTAAAGGAAAACAGCTGAGAAACAATTTTGTCCCATGTAGAGTAAACAAGTAAAGTGGGTTTTGAGCTTTAACCAAATGTAGACAATTACCTTGTAACTGAAATTGGGAATGTTGAAAGCGCGGGCAGTAGACAGATGACATTTCATAGAATTTGCTACTCATTACAGGGCTTTACTTGCTATCCTGGCATAGCTTTTTTTGTACTTTCTCTTGTATTTCACTTGTAGGCAATGCAGCGCTCGTTCTGCGGAGCAGGCTCAAAGTGAAGGTAGTGAAAGAGCACAGAGAGAAAACGACAGTGCAGAATGGGATAGAAGAGAATGGAGTAGTGTCGACAAATATCGAGAAAGAAGTGGGCAAGCAAATTATGCAATATCAGGTCAGAGCGCAAAACAAGCAAAAAACCCTAATATGCAGTTTGTAAATTGCTTTGTATTTGTTTTATTATGACTTTCCCCTTTTCACTAGTTTACTTGCATTAGCCTGGTAGTGTGGGATAGATGCGTATTGCTCTAATCCACAAGGTGTGCAGTAAATAATGAAGAGGTGTATATCATTACTTTCTGTAATCATAAGTGTTAATATTGTACTTTTCTGTAGTAGTATTTTCCTTTTATTTTGAAAACAAAGTAGTAGTTCTAAAGTGGGATATCCCAAAGATTTTTTTATAAGTGACAAACCTCCCCCCCCCGCCCCCCCCCCGCACTTTATTAGTACCCACCTTCTGGAAATAATTCTTAACAAAAACACTTCAGCTGGCGCTTGATAAGACAGAAGTGTAGAGTCTAATTTGAAAAATTCCTGCTGATCTAGTACCTGCCCAAGATCTGGAAAGCATGTTTTGGCTTGTGATTCATTACATGGCCAAGTCAGCAATAGCAGACTGGTGTGTGATACTTGATGTCCTGACAGGTCCTAAATGAAGTCGTAGTGGATCGTGGTCCTTCTTCTTACCTTTCCAATGTAGACGTCTTTCTCGATGGACACCTGATAACAACAGTGCAAGGGGACGGTGAGTGTGCTGCTTGAGTTCAGTTGCGTGTCAGTTAATGAACAGACTGTTGCTATTTTACTGGAGGATTTTCTCACGTGGAATTTGCTGAAGGCCTAAGATCTCTTGAAATACCGAAGTTCATCTTTGAAGTTCTTACCCTTGAAAAGATGAATGTCACTGTTTACAGAGTTGCGTAACCTGAGATCTAGAAGTTTACACAACTTATGTGAAGCCACAGAACAAAGGTGCTGTGCCAGGATTAGAAGAGAGTTTCTGAGTTTTTGTGTGTTACACTGCAACTCACCTGTGAAATGCAAGTTGATACATTCTCCGCCTCATTTTCATAACAGTGCTATTCCTTAGTCGTCTTCCAAAATAGTGCATGACTGTAGTGCCAACGTCAGTGAAATTTTTGCTCCTTTCACAGGGGTCATTGTCTCCACGCCAACTGGTAGCACGGCCTATGCAGCTGCAGCAGGAGCTTCTATGATCCATCCAAACGTTCCTGCGATCATGATCACCCCGATCTGCCCTCACTCCTTGTCTTTCAGACCTATTGTTGTTCCTGCCGGCGTGGAACTCAAGGTTAACTTCTGTTTTGTTGGTTCTCTTTCTAAGTTAAAAACTTTTGTAATGACAACGTGAATGTGACCAAAGTGGGAGAGGTTGGGAAATGCTGTGTGTCTCCTGCATCCTTTCATTTGTAGGAGGACCGGATCGAGTCTGAAGAATGTAAATTTGTTTAAAATAATATCTCCACTAGCAGAATACTTTACACTGCTTCCTTCTGGGTTGTAGTTGTGTAGCATTCTGCAAAATGGGAATACATACTTTGACGTTCTGATAATAAAATTTTACATCATTTCTGCTAAAGTGTATGTAAATCAGTGGTATTCATGGAAATGAAAAATTCTCCTTTTTCAGATTATGCTCTCCCCAGACGCCAGGAATACAGCGTGGGTTTCCTTTGACGGAAGGAAGAGGCAGGAAATATGCCACGGAGACAGGTCAAGCCTTTTTTTGATTGTAGCATGTCTCTATAAGTATTTAGTTTCTAACATGAGTTTTTTTAGCTCTTGCTATGAAAGCAAGTGACATGTTAAAACAAAAACATGTAAACATTGCATGCTTGGCAAGGAGGATCGACACGGCTTTAGAAAAAATGGTAAGTCTAACGTAAAGAGAAATCTTAGGAGTTTGAGAAGATGTAAACCTGGTTTACCAACAGGAGTTGCATGTAAGCAGTGGCTGTGAACAATGCCGTGTGGTTTAAACTCTGTTATCTCAGTGACTGGTTGTGGTCACTTGCGATGCTGTTTATTGCCGTGAGGGAGCAGAATGCAGCGTATGAAGTTTCCTCACGTTTTACGTGCGAAATGTGGTGGCTTGTTCTAATGGGAGGTGATTGAAGGCAACCGTGTGATATATGACTGGTAGACTTGCTGTTCAGGGTGACTTCTTCATTTTCTTGGTCCATACAAGTTGCCAGGAAGGAAAATGTATAGCTGGCGTGACACTTCATTTGAGCTGAAATACAATTTCATCTCAGGTTGAAAGATCTATAGAATAGGTCAGGAGACCCGTAACAATTCAAACATAAGATTTGGCCCTTTCTTAGATTCTAGACTTCTTAGTGCTGTTACATTTTCCTTTGTCCCGGTGTTGTTTATGTGACAACCAGCACAAGACTGCAGGACGTCATGGAGTGGGTTCAGTATTCTCACTGTTAACAAACGCTGTCCACAGCGCATCTGTTCACAATTCCGAGCCCTGTGTTCCCTCTTTAGATGAGCCTGCAGACTTGCTTATTGCTTGATTATGGAAACTTGCTGTTTTACCAGATTGGCTGATCATAGCTCTGTGTTAGCTAGTGACTAGATTTTTTTGGTAATTTTTTTAAGTTGCTCTTCACTGCCCTTGGCTGACCGGGGTATTCCTGTGTCGTTGCAGTATTAGCATCACTACCTCTTGCTATCCCCTTCCTTCGATCTGTTTCCGAGATCCTGTGAGCGACTGGTTTGAAAGCTTGGCTGAGTGTTTACACTGGAATGTTCGGAAGAAGCAAAATAACTTTGCTGTTGAAGAAGAAGAATTCTGAGCGTCTACGTCTAACAAGACTCGTGGGAATGGAAAGTGGCCGTACCCCTTCTATACGCTTGGGTTTTCAAGATTTTGGCTAACAAGTGTGGTCACCGTCAGGCATATATAATGATTATAGTTTATATCTGTCTGATCTGCTCATGTCTGGAAATTATTGTGCTACTTCCTGTCCACCAAGGGTAGGAATAGAAGAAGTTAGGTTCTGGTGGTTGTAATCCAATTTGAATTTCCTTTCAATGAGCAATCTGAAAATGGATGATTTCTGATTGGTATTGCCAACCACATCTGTAGATTTGATTGTAACCTGTAACTTACCAATAACATGGTAGGCTGAATGTAGATACATAATAGAAAAGTGGCAGTAGAAAAATGGCATTAAAATAGTCTGTTTAATTTGGTATATTTGCAATTCAATTTAAGACTGCAATGCATATAAAGGCTCTAAGAAATTTGCTTTTTTTTAAAAAAAAAAGCAGCTCCTCTTTGTTAGCTTCAATACGTCTTGCCCAGAACAGCTCGCCATGAAGCGCTTAAAGTACTTTCTCCTTGTGAATGTGACACACTGTGAAGAAACACTCATGAAGAATGTTTTTTATGAATAGATGGAACTAGTAAAAAAAAAATATTATATTTTTTTAATATACGTGTATATATCTTATGGCCATTTGCCCAGTGTTTGACCCTTGGCTGTCATCACTGTGTAAATATCCCCAGATAGCTCGGATGAGCGTTGGCGTGGGCTGAGTTGGTTGGTAGAGTGATCTCCAGTTTTGGAGCTGGTTTGAAGCTCCACAGTTCCTGTCGGTAGCAATCATCAATGTGTTGCTTTTTCTTATTTTTGTTTGATTCTCTGGAATAAACGGTAGCATTAGAGACTATAAAGTGAAAAAAAAAGAGTGTTCAAGAAGAATCCGGACTTCAATTACTACTGTATTGTCTAGTTCCACTATTGGCTTGAAGAAAATAATGTCCTATAGCAGGCCCTGAATGCCCTCGAGTTCCAGAGGTACCTTCCAGCTGTGAGTGATGAGTGACACGGAGCAGGACACTGTGCGGGGCGGCTGGAAATGGGAGGACACGTTCACCAGGGAGCAGCAATCGTGCCTTCAGCACACTCAAGATATTCTAAGTCTCGTATTTACATTTTTAAGATGCTTTCAAAAGTTTCTAACTTCTCTATGTACATATTTTATTGTATGTGCTTTTATGAAAGAAAAAAGGAAAAAACAAAAACAAAAACAAAAACAAAACCCAACAAAAAACCTGGTTGGGGAAAAAAGGGTTTGTACTGTACTATAACTGCAAAATATCAAACCGAAGTATAATGTTTACATTTCTGTTCTCTGTGGTGCAGTCTCATGATCATACTATCCAAGCTTTAGCAGTTTCGAAGTCTTGCTGCATTGGTCCTTAAAGGAATGCACGTTATCTGCTAAATTTAAGACCGTGGCATAATATTGTGGAGGAATTAATTTACTGATTAAGGTGGGATTTCCTTGGAAGTGGAGTGAGAAGCTCTCTTGAACTTTTCGTGATTGTCTTATGTAGTTGATATGGTCCAAAGTGGTAATGGGAAATGTATTAATTTCCGAACTCTGCCCAACCTGCTTCCTCTGGTGGTTTAAATAATGTCTCTTCCATTTTGGGTGCTGCCCTAGTCTGTCTAATTTTATTAAATCCAGGTGAGAGCACTTTTCCATAAAAGAGAAGCAAATTCTTGCTTAATGATACAAATCACAATGAAAATGTGTCAGTATAAATGAATACTCAGTTTGTAAATTTTGTAAAATAGAATACTGGTTTGATTTGGTCTAAACAGACAAATTTTGTGGTATCTTGGAGAATATCCAGATAGCTTTGGGGTTTTATCTTTCACTTGAATTGGAAGTAATTGTTTTATTACTGTTTTGAAGCTGCTTACGGGTTTCCTAGGGGGAGTATTCAGTTATTTAATAACTGTTTACTTTTTGGACTATAGAAGTGTCAGACTTTTTGCTTTGAAACTTTTATTTAAACATGCAATAATTGAGAAAAGGTACAGGGTGTAGTGGCTATATAAATGTATTGTTAAGTGAACAATAAGTGGAATGCGAGGCATGCTAGGAAGTGGAAATCATTGTGCGGAGGTGAGGCGAAATGATTAATGAGCCTTATCGAGTATTTTTTTTTAAAGATAAAACTATATTCAGCACTTTTTATTTATGCTTTTTATAATAGTAAATCTATTCTTGACTAAATCACCGAATTTTAATTTTCAGAGTGCATAGTTTATGAAATCTGTAATCAAGATTTACCTAACTCCTTTCTCTAGATTAGATCTAGGTCAGTACTTGTATTTAAACGTATCACGTTCTGCAGTTGCGTTACTGGCTTTGAGACTTTGCAGTTTTGCTTGCACACCTATTCCCGCTTGGCAACAACCCTGCTGTGGATCAGTGAGAGCTCCAGGGCCGACTGCAGGCAAGAAAGTCACCTGCTGACTTTAGGCTTTGCTTTTTCTTCAAAAAGCTGCATTGATTCTAATTGTACTGACTGCTTTACATCCAAACACAGCCCAAATTAATTGTGTTAATACGTTACAAATTTATCTAACGGTACAAAGTCACTTTTCAAGGCCTTTAATCCACAAACCAGTGATTCACAAGCAGGCTGGTGAGGTTTAAACAGCTCTCAAGTTTTGGATGTTTAACTGCTTAGAGTGTGGGGAACTTCAGGAAGAAAAGCTGTCATGCAGACTTGGTTATATTGGCAAGAAAAGCTCATTTTGCTGATGTAGCTTGCTCAAAGTAACTGGTTTAAACTGCACTAGTAACGTAGGTTTTTGCTGATTAAGACCAGTGTTTCTAATATAAGGCTTTGTAAATGTCACCGTACCTACAAATCCTTTCCATTCTACAAAGGGCCAAAATGGAAGCTTGGAAATTAATTTTTTATTTTAAAGTTATTCTCTAATAGAGAGTTTAAGAAGTTATTAACAACTGATGTAGTATGGAATAAAAGAGGAAAAATCCTGTTACATATTGTTAACGCTTTGAAAACTTGTTTTAAATATTGTTGAAAACAGATATTTTTCAATCCTTTCAATAAAATCTTTTTGTAAAGTTGGACTTGTAAAGCAGCATTTTGACTGTTGAGAATGTAAAATTAAGTAGTTACTTGCTTGGAAGACGAATGTCCAGTGTGGGGTTTTGATACATGGGACAGTAGCATTTGTTTCATAGGAATATAGCTAAGGCTTTTTTGAATGTGTGTGTCTGACACCAGGCTTTTCTCAGGAGTTTCAAAATAAAAGCTGGATTTGCTGTGCAAGTGGAAACAAATCTTCCGTACAACTAGTTGGGCTACATTAACTACCTTTTTGGAGGCCCAAGAGTAGAAAAAATGAGGGGAAAAAAAAACAGATAGGGACAATAAACTGAGATAACCTCAGATAATCTGGGTGCTTAGTAAATTTAAGATTGAAAATGTAGTTTAAATGCCCATTCTGTCCTTGCCTTTGCATGTAGCATGGAAAATAAGATTCATCAAAGAAGGGGAAATGTTTGCGTATTTATCAGGTGTTATTGTTAGGAATTTGCGTAAATTACCTGAAACTGAAATCTCCTTTTACTCATCATTCTGAGTAAAACTTGCAAAATGCTTTTGACAGGGGAAGTTCCTGATGACGTGTAGAGCAGTAACTTCCATTTGTTTGGTACAGTGGGATTTGTTCCCAAAGTTTTCCTCTTCCATTGGCGAATACCAATAAAAAATACGATGAGTAACTTTGGATTTATCCAAAGTTAATTTTGGATTTAGCTGGATTAACCTCCTGCTTTAATAGCAAATGTGCAGTTGGGTGTCTGAACCAGCTGGTTTAATGATTGTCTATGTCCAGGATTAGAGTGACTGGGCAAAAAATAAAGTGCTTTAGTTTAGAGTAGGCTGAAGCTATTTGCTGCAGATTGTGACAGGATTGCATATGGGGGAAACTTTCACAGATTCAGCCCAGTAGCTCTTATCTACACGAGTATTTCCTTCAAGAGCTTGTGAAAAAGAACAGGCAGATTTCCACAGGAACTTAAGACTGTAGTCAGGAATAAGAACATTTCTCTGTGAAAATACAAAGGTTAATAATTCTCCGAGATGTAACAATACATTTCTGCTTTTGGGGAGTTAAATGTTTGAACGTACTCACAACTTTTTTTCTCCTTCTAATGACCCAGTTGTTTCTGGCAGCCCCTGGCTGTGAAGACAGAAGGAGCACAGCACCATCCTGCTTTCCTCAGCTCATTCTGACCAGGCCTTTTGCAAGATCAAAGTCTGCGCTTACTGATCCTGCTCTAGGTAAGACCTGCTGCATGTCTGCTCGTTTTAGAAAAGGACTGAATATGCTTAATTGTGTTCCTCCAATTCAGGAGGTGGTGTGGTCACGTTTGGTGCAATGAAGTCACAGGCAGCAGCTGCTGCTCTCGTGCTTTCTCTTGGTGGTGTCAGCTGCATGCAGTCTGCCCACACATTTAACCTCTTCCTGCCTCCGCTGCCTGCCTATAAAATAGATTCGTTTCACGTTTAGAAGACTAGGATGAGAAAAATAAAAAAAAACATAGAAGTTTGGAGATCATCCTTGTAAATTTCTCTAGTAAGCTGCAATAAACTATTTTAACTACTTTTTGCAGTGTACGAGTACCTGCAAGGTAAAGATATACCTGAAGGGGAATGTGATGGCGATGTTCACAGCACACGTGGATCGCAGTTCCATGCTGTTGGTATGAGAAATAATTATCCAAGGTTTAGATTGGATATTAGGAAAAACTTCCCGGAAAGGGCTGTCGGGCGCTGGACCAGGCGGCCCAGGGCAGTGCTGGAGTCACATCCCTGGAGGGTTGGACAGACGGACATGAGGTTCTCAGGGACGTGGGGCAGTGCTGGACTTGGTTAACAGTGATGATCTTCAAGGTCTTTTCCAAACAAAATTATTCTATGTGCAAACTGTGGTTATACTTTATTAAAAAATAGCCAGTAGCTAAAGGTTCCAATCAATAAAATACCAAACTTTTAAATTACAATATTAAGGGCTTATTGTAACAGTTACCCTTGTGTATGAGATGGCACACAGGTTAGATACACTGGAGGAAGGCAGGAGATTACACTGCAAAGTGTTCACGTGTAGCTGGGATTAAAAAAACAACCAACAATAAAATAATTGAAATATTCTGAAGTCGGAGGAGGAACAAGAGCCCTACTCATTGTGCTGGGGTTGAGCCGTCCCACAGCCGCAGGATCAGGGAATACAGCTGTCGCCAGAACAACGTCCGAGCTTGGGCTCTGTTCAGCAACACAGCTGAGCTGAGAAATGCTGGTAGGGCAATCCAGTTCTAGACTCAGTAATAAAAGATGGGTGTGCAAATTACTTTCATTATGTTTGTGTATATCCAGAAAACCAGCATTTATATTAACAATGTTCTCTACTCCCATGCATGTTGTGAACCTCTTGCAGTTACAAAGCAGTATCAGTAAAACAAGGACTGAAAGATGCATTGTCCTGTCAGCAAAACTCATTGAATTCAGAGGATTACTGTTAATTTCCCGAGCGCACTTTGCCTTTTAAACCGTTACCAGCTGCACTGCTGTAGTTCCCTAGTACAACACGAACCAAGAAATGTATAGACGTTTTTCTGAGCAGCTTCCCCTGCTTCTGTGACACCGACCCTTTATCTCACACCCTGGAAGCCAGTACTTGATCAGAACTTCCCCAGCAACCGTTTCACTCTCTAAGAGCTGCAGATAGAGCACAAGGGAGATGCTCAGGAGTCAATCCTTCCATAGGAAGAAAACACTGTGGGAAGAAAGAAGGATCAGTCAATGCCTGGAATGTCCTTCATGGAAAAGGAGGTTTGAGTAGTTGAAGATCAGTGACTTTCTAGGTCCTTTCATTCTGTCTCTCTTAGTTATTATGAAGCAGTTACACAGCATGATAAAGAAGAAAGAGGACATGTATACAGGAGATATTTTTTTCATACTGTTTTCCTGGCTACTTAATTGTGACTGTGATACAATAGGCTACAACCTTCATAGTTCAGTTAATCTTTCTAAGTACTTACTTCTTTCTCTCAGCCCCTGTCCAAAGCTGCGGTAGACGTGAATCAGTGCCCAAAACAAAACAGACTTGATTGCAACAGAAATGCAAGAGCCAGTAATGAAAGCAGCTTCCAGAGTGTAAGAATTCCCTTTGCCCCACTCCCTTATCACCTGCAGGAAAATGGAGACATACAACAATGAACAACCGAGTGCCACAACAACCTGGAGCCATAAAATGCAATCAACTGCTGCATTTCTGAAAGCAGTCAGTAGATAGTAACTGGGGGGAAAGAAACCTGGCAACTTTTAAACTGCCTTGCTGTCCTGATTACGTGACTGTCTGGCTGCACGCCGACTCGAGCCAAATGCATTATACCTTCTGGTTTTTGCTATGCAAAAATATGAGGTGACCGAGCTATTTTCAAGTTGTCATTTTACTCTTGTATCAGAAGCTGCCACCTGCACTTTTCTTCCTAACTGCAGTACCAAGAACATTTAGCCACCCAAGACAGTGTGTGGTCCTTCTGTGTTTGCCAGATTAAACAGGCCTGTGAATAACTGGAAGAGCCTGATTTGGCTGCATATTTTAAAAAATAAAACCCCAAGGACGTGGATGACTGCAGCCACTTGACTTTTATCAGTATCTGGAGACTACATGAAGTATGAGAAACACGGGCTGCTATCAGCATTCGAGCCCTTCCTGTGATGAGCAATCTGCTTTGTGTTTCTTCTTCCTGACCTCCTTTCACATAAGTATTGTGGGAGGCGTTGGGGTGCCCCAGTGATAAGTACTTTATCACCGTTATAATGCCAAAAAAATGCCTAACACTGGAGTTTGTTGGGCTTGCACTGTCTCTTGTTTTGGCTACATCAGGATCAACAGCTGGAGGTGCTGCCTAAGAAATTCTTTAAAATATCATGACTTGAGGCCCTGCAGATGGTCAAGTGCTTTGGCACCACTTGAGACTTCTTGTGAAAGAGGGGAGGCATTTGTGAGGAGCTGTGTGTCTTGTACAGGAAGATTTTGTTGCATCTTTCCCTAATCATTCTGGACACTGCCAGTTGCAGAGGCTTCCAGGGCCTCTCCCTCTAACTAATCAGTTTAAGCGTAATTTGACATGGTTGGTGTCTGAAAAGTTGATCCTGGAGAGGCAGGATGTACCCACTGCCCTCATTGATTCTAACACGAGCTGCAACAACGGGGTATGCTCAGGAATGAGGCACCACATTTTGGATCCGGTAATGAGGAGGAGTCCCCCGGCCTTGCTCCCCATTACTGAGGAATTAAGCTGGATGAATTACCGTGTAAAGCAGGTAGATGAGATAAGCTACTTCAGGTACATTCAGACTCAGAAAAATCCACACTAGAGGTTTCAGTTCTTTTAAAATCTGTAAAATAAGATGAGAGATACAGCTTTATAACTTGCTGCTATACTGTAAAGGCTCTATATAGTTGGTTTTTCAAAAGCATTTCAAGTGTGCATCTAAGGTGATGTACTTTTGGATACATTCAGATTTTTTTCTAACAAATTAATGTTTCCATAGCTAACAGACTGAAAGTGCTCTGTGACTTTTTTCTGCACCTTTGTTTCTACTACAGAGAAGTCAAGTCACTGAGAACAAAAACATGGGAGAAGCAAGAGGATTTAACTGTCAGAAAAACCTAATTTCACAATTAACCTTGGGACTTGGGAAAGAAGAAACGATGCACAGCAGGTAGGAACTTTGAGCAGCCCTGAACTGGAAGGGCAGGTCTGAGCAAACAAAACAAAAAAAGAGCTGAGTCACTGGCAATGAAAACAGTGACTGTGCCAATGCTGGGATAAGATGTGATGCATCTAATCAACCACAGGTTCCCCCCAAGCCAATACTGACCCTTCTGCAATGGTCAATGTATGAACCTCTACAAAAACGTTAAGGGAATTGTCTCTCCCCTAAGGGAGTTTGTCTGTTCTCTGCCACCTCTACCATTGTCTCCCTTTTCTGTGGTACAGCATAGTGCTCCTCTTAGGATAAGACCAAAAGGGAAACAAGAGGAGGGGGAAAGAATTAGTAATTAATGAGAGAAAAGAGAGAAAATAAATAATGGAGACAGGAAAAATAAATCCACTAACGTAAATGGGAGAGTGTGTATATAAACAGAAGAAAAATAATTAATAATGCCCTTGTGAAATGGCAGGTGCATCAACCCAGAGATGAGGTGGCATGATGCTGAGCTGTGATTTCGGGTACTGCGGTTACAGAAAGGACTGTGGAGGAGGTGCTTCCAAGTTTTCCCTTCCATTCGGCTTATGCTTTGTGGTGAGTTACATATGTCTCCTTATCCTTCTTACAAAACAGCCTCACAGCAGGTGCAGGTTCTGAGAGCACCAGAGAAGGCAATGAGACGTTTTCCTCTACTGCTGCATCATCTGCAGGAAGCGGATTGTGAAAAACTTGTCTGAGCTTCACACTTACTGCGATGATGCTAATGGTCACCTTCAGGCAGGCCCAAACAACCCCCGTTGCTGAGATGATGTTATGGAGAAGGGTGATCTCGTGCAGGCTGATCAGCAGAACACACAGGCAGAGCTGAAAGAGGCAAGGATTTGGTAAGATTATTAGTCTGAGACCATACAGCCCACCAAAAAATATTTGATACAAACTCCCAGCAGCAGTAAGTTGGGCACAGGTCTACAGGCTACAATTTTTCCTCAAAAACTGTCAGAGTCTATGAAACAGGATGCAAGGACAGACGTACATCCCTGTATGGGATATTAGCAACAATGGAGAACAGGGAAGGCAGTAAGATGTGTTCCACATAAAGCACAAGCTAATACGACGGTAAAGTGAGAAGGAAGGGCGGTGCGCAGAACTGCAGCCTTCTTTAAACAGATCTTGGGTTCACTTCACTTACTCAGGGGGAGAGAGTTCTGTACCTGTGCCTGAAGATCAAAGGTCAGCATGGAAAAGCAGAGGTTGACCATGAAATACTGCGACTGCAGGCTCTCCAGAGCACCCCCCACGCGAAAGGCCATCATGCTTTGACTCTGAATGAGGACAATGGCACAGATCACGTCGAAGGAGCCAACCAAGAGGATCAGGATGAAGCGGGCCTGGTGGGAAACAAATACGGATGTGACTGGCCATGTCAAAACAGGGAGAGTCTTTAAGCTTCCATCTGACTGGAAATAAAAGGATAAAGGAGTAAGGAGAACCAGGCTGCCTAGTAACAGCATTTTAGATTAACCTTCGCACTCCCTGTAATATCGTGATGACTTTTAGCACAGTTTTGTTTGAGGCTTTATCATGCAGTTTAAAAAAACAGCTTTCTTTGGCACGGACTGGCTCTAATCTTCCTTATGGCATAAACCAACTGGTAAGAATTTTTCCATTGATTTCAGTGGGGACAGTGGGTTATTCTAATTGCTGTACTTAAGTTTCAGAAAACCAGGCTCTACTTTGAGGTTCTTGTTTAATACATAAACTGATGACTGGGATGCAGACCTTAAAATGATTTGCATCTCTTTGCCTGTTCCTTATTGACCCGAACAACCCCGTTTTCTCTAAATAAGTATGTTCAATTCAATGTAAAGTTGATATGTAAATTGAATAGGCAAATTGTGCTTTGCTGCATATTCGTAGCTTGGTTGCCATCTCTTCTATTGAAGAATACTTTTTGGATGACTTAACAGGAAGGAACCTCCTTCTCGCATGTGTGATAAACGTGTGACCACGAAAAGGGACTTCTGAGCAGGATGGCAAGCGGAAGTTTAACTACCAATCTTAGTAACGCACAGAATACAATCCTTGTTTTACATTTTATTGTTATGAAACACAAACAAGAGAATCTGGAAACCCCTAGCACATTGTATCCTTTTGTTTCTGTGCAGCTCTCTTAAAAAAGTGGGGCTACTGTCTGCGTCCTTGCGCATAGACTTGAGATTCCAGTTCTGTTTGTAGGTTCAGATTTACGTGGCTTTATGCCAGTCACTTTATAGACAGAAATCTGAAGCAGAGTAGGTGAAGTGAAGGATATCTTCTGTGGCAATTCTGCGTAAAGAATTTCTGTTACTTTCAGATGCTGCCACAAAGAAACCCACAGAATAGCTCAGAGAAACAGATTTGCGATTGTGGAGGTGCATTTTCTTATTCAATGGTAGGAATAATTCAGCCTGATTTTTCTCTGTGCCCTTAGCACAGATGTCTTGCCTTTCTAAGATTTTTCAAATGCAAGATGTGGAGAAAAGCAAAGTTAATTAAAGCCAGGAGACTAACCAGGAGTTTTGGCTTTTGCTCAGTGGAAAGAACCGTGAAGTTGACGATGGAGCGAAACATCACGAGCAAGATGGAAAGAACAAAGACGATGAGCTCCTGGCGATTCTCCTGCAGGATTCCTCTGGTCACGTAGTACACGCAGAACACTGGGAAGGAGAAGGAAAGGTGAGTTATCAGGTGAACTCTGATTGCACATGGTGCAGTTTTTCAGTGTGCTTGATCCAGGTGGCAAAATGGAAGAATCAAGACCATGTAAGTCAGGCTGCTTAGTCAAGAACGTATCTTTATTTTGTTGTGCAAATTTTGAAACACCCTACCCTGCCAACTGTAGTCCAGAAAAGAACTGGTTTGGGCAAGTTCTGAGTTACATTTTTATAAAACATATCAAACCCACCACTCTTTAACACCGCAGTTAGCTATCACCATTGAACTCTACAGATCTGTTTTGACAAAGCTTAAATAAGGAAAAGATGTTCATAAAAACAGGAATCGGTGCTTTGTTCTTATCTAGGATGCTCCTGCAAACAGTAGTTAATTTTTACCATAAAGTGACAATAGATTTCTTTTTCCAGAGAGCTACTTCCTGGATTCCACACAAATAACCCAGTTTTGCTAGGCTGGGACATGGGGACAAAGTGTCACACAAGTTTTCAAAGTAACATAATAACTTCAGTCTCTCTAAACAAACCTAGTGGATGAACTTCCTTTTTCACTTTTATTAGCAGCCAAATTACAAAGTGAAGAATGCAAATTTTTTTGCACGCTTATGACCTCGGGAAGACCTGGAAGATTTAAGACAGTACTTCCTTGTTTTGCAAATTCAGCTGCTAAATCAGAAGTGGTCTGTAAAAGTTATTTGAAAACAAGTTTTTTTTGTAAGCGTTAAGATTTTTGCAGAGATAGCGCATGCACATTTCTGAAAAATTTCACACTATTCACACATGAATGTGTTCTGGATGACACCACATCTACTACTGGTCCTTTCTCTAAAATACTATGGGAAAAGCAACAATGGCAATAGCATGTAGCTTGTTAGTGCTAAACTAGAAGAAGATTCTGTGTAATATATCAGGTGAAATGGAGTAAATAAGAAACTTCAGTTGCTGCTTAATTTCTACTTTAGGGAAAAAATCTTTTAAAATACAGATGGTACGTTCCTTACCAACTCCAATTAACTGAATAAGGGAAATGGTGAAATCTTCCTCAGTCTGTCGAACGAGTGTCTCTATGGTGAGCCCTATGACACTCAGCAGGGACAAAATAGTGACGCAGAAGTAGATCTTCACGGGAAATGATAGCTCTGAACAAGGCTTTATCTGTAAAGGAAGAGAAGTTTTAAGCAGCACGAACTAGTTGCTGTTCCTAAGAAACGCAATAGGCAAAGTGACACAGTGCGGGGTTTGCCTTGGAAGAGAAACTCTCTGCAACTTAATTGAAACTCCAAAACTGCAGAGGAATGGAGAACTCTAACTGTACTTCACGATTAATCTCAGCCTAGATTGTTCTGGTTTATATCTACAGGCTGCTTTCTGCTTTTCCCAGTGCCCCACAAGGGCCAGAGTGTTATTAATTTCATCTGCTGAAATTGAGATTGCTGTTGTGATAGGTGATATGGGCATTGGCAATGTTCAGCAGGTAACGTTTTCCCAGGACCCCATATCAAGATTTGTGATTTTAGAAAATTATAAAGGAAGGTTCATGCTTCTGATCAACGTGCAATGCATTTGAGTGATTTTTTTTCTTTCTTTCTTTTTTTTTCCCGTTCATCCCAGGCAGCCTGAATCGTGGAGATAAACCGCACCACGGTAGGAAAAACCACAAAACCACTTCACTTTCCTGTGATGCTGGCAGAAAGGGGAAAAAAAAGAAAAAAGGTTCCTGAAGAGTCAGCTGGAGGCAGAGTCAGCTGGAGGTAGGGCCGAGCCACGGCACCCTGCTTACCCACAGCTTTTGTTGTTAATTATAGGCACTGGTCACGTTACTCCTCAGTTCTGTGTATGACAGACGATGAATTACATATCTGAAAACACGCTGTTATTTCAGAAAAACCCACGGGGCTCTCGGGGCGGGGGGGGTGTCGTTGTGGGGGGTACTCACGGGGCCGCAGGGCGTGGGGATGAGCTGCCGGTGCCGGGGGGTGAGGTTGGGCAGCGGGGGGGCTGCGGCGCCGCTGCAGGGGGAGAAAACGGGAGAACCGTCACCGCCTGCACCCCGGGATCGGGCCCAGCACCGCCCGCCCGGGCGGTACCAACCAGAGGGCGGGTGCGGGGGACCCGCCCAAGCCCCGCCCCTCCCAGCCCACGCCCCCCCGGGTAACGAGGCGGGGGAGCGCAGGGAGCCACCCCCGCTCAGCGTTTGGTTCCGCCCGCCCTCCCCGCTGGCGCGTTCCCGCCGCTACCTGTGGTCCGCGCCCTCCATGGCCGCTCCGCCGCGTCCCCAACGGTGACGGTAACGGTACCTACATGGCTGCGGCGGGTTCGGGCAGCGCCCGCACTTCCGGGGCAGGGCGGGACGTCACTTCCCAAGCCCTGGCGGGAGGTGCCCCGGAGGGCGGCGGGGCCGCCGCGCTCCCTCCCGCCGCCCGTCTCTGTGAAATGGCCTCCCGTTGTCCGCCCGCCGCGACGGGGACACGAGCGGGCCGCGGGCCCTTCCCCGCGGAGGCCCCGCCGAACGGCCGCCCGGGGACTGTCGCCTGAGCCGGGCTGGTTCCCGGGGCGGCTCCTGCCCGCTCACCCACCCACCCACCCCGCAGCCGCTCCGGGGCGGTGCGCGGGCCGGTCCCGCCTCCCCTGTCCCGCTCGGCGGCTCCGCTCCGGGAAGGGGCGGTCGGAGCCCCGAGGGCCGCAGCCCGAGGAGCCGGAGCCCGGTGTGAGCGGACCCAGGTGCGGGCCGGGGCGCTGAGCGGCGCTGGGGTTGGTGGTGGAGGGGCAGCTGCAGGTGCTGGCTCAGCTGCGGCGGTACCGGGGGTGGCAGAGGTTTGTGGTACCTCCTGCTGCCAACGCGGTGCTTCCGAATCGTCCTGGAGCCGGGGCGGACAGGCCGTGGGGCAGCCCCGCTGCTCTGCGCTCTCCGTGGGCAGGAGCAGCTCCGGAGCCACGTCCCGCGTTCGGATGCTCGCTCAGCTCTGGATCCGCATCCCGCGTTTGGATGCTCGCTCAGCTCTGGATCCGCATCCCGCGTTCGGATGCTTGGTCAGGTCTGGATCCGCATCCCATGTTCAGATGCTCGCTTAACTCTGGATCCACATCCCATGCTTGGATGCTCGCTCAGCTCCAAGGTGCTGCGGGCCCTGCAAAAACACGTGCTAGGTTGGCCTGGTAGCTGATTTTGAATGAGACAAGGGAAGATTTTAGGGCTGGGTGACTACAAAATGCAGCTGAAGCACAAGAAAGTGCTAAGTTATTTCAGTCTTAGCATCTCTATATGGGAGGTGTCAATAGTTTTGTGATTGTTTTTGCGGTCTATGTTTATAAACATCTTGGATGCCCTTGTTATCATTTAGCAAAACAGTGTTTATATTTACAGCTGGCTTGGGAAGCTGCATTCTGTGGTTAGTTGTGTTGGCAGCAATGTTTGGATGACCTGTGTTGCATAATATTATAGTAGATGAAGAGGTCACACACACCCAACCTGGGTTTTCGCTATTGGATTAGCCTTAGTTTCTCTTGTAACTTTTTTGAGCTTTTTTTTTTGTGTGTGTGTGAGGTGTAAAGCTGATCTTATCGAGTTCTCTGTGGATATTGATCGTCAAAAGCAAGTGTCTGGTTTTATATACAGGTACTAAGAAGCGGTCAGAAAAACTGCAGCAATGGCTTTTTGCCTTCGCTGTTATATGGCGCTCATTCCAAAGTCCGGAGTGCTTCAGTTTGGACAAACAAATGCAATAAGAAACTGCCAGTGTCATACGTGGTGCGGTGATTGTCAGAATCTGCCTTAGCTATTTAAGAAATACCTAAAGCTTCTGACCAAAAGCCATCAAGGTATCCTCCCTTTTATCCTTTTGACTTCAGTGAGGAATGTTGTTGTTTCTTTGGATAATATTTCTTATGAAACAACTAATGCAAAAATGCAGGGCGTGTGTTCTTGTTAACTTATGTTGCTTCTGCATTTTATTTTTTGCAAAACTTGGTGTTTCTTTTTTTTGAGACCTGTATGTAGAAAATAATCCATGTAGACAAACTGCTTTTGAGGTTAAACTGTATGAGTGTGAATTAAGTGTCGATGATGTCTATGAATTAAGAGTAGGTGATGTGTGCTGGTCCTGGTGTGGATTAAGAGTCACCTCTTCCCAGCAGTCTTAAAATTTCAGGGGGGAACAGTTTCCTGGGTTTGATCTATTGCATGTCCACAAAAACGTGTGTTGTAGTTGGAGTGAAGGGGGTTACAAGTAGTTAAAAGCTGAAGAAGATACAAGGAAGAGTGTAAAAAGCGCCGCGTGCTGTTTGTTCTTTTGAGCTGGGAGTCTGAACGTTTGTGTGTGATCCAAAAGAAACAGTCGAGCAACCGCTGCCACGTTTTCATCTATTGGTAAACATCAGTGCGGGTGGGTCCTGCGGGAGGAAGGCACAATGAGTTCCAGATGGAGAACTCTTCCAGCCCAGTTCAGGCTTCCCAGTTGATGTAAGACAGCAGGTCAGTAATTTAGAAGAGTAGTTTTGTTCTTATTTGCCGTTCTGCTTCCTGCCATGTGTGGAATCTGTGATATCAAATACGGTATCACAGCGCTGCTAAGCTTGGGAGCTTCGTTGTGCTTAATTGCTTTTATTTTTAATTGGGTAGTATAAACAGAAAAAGTAGTAATAAAGTTATTATAAAGAACCATTTTGAATGTAGAGGAGTGGGGTTTTTTTTAAGACTTGCAAAAGGAGGAGGAGTCAAGAATCCATTTTTCTTAACAAATTCTTGTCTATCCAGCAAATGGGATTTTGGATGAAAATGTGATTTCCCCTGGTGTTTGTTCATTGAGGAGCGGAAGAGGTCCTCTCCGTCATTTCATTCTCATCTGATTCATCATTTTCTTTTGCTCATAAAACACAGGTTGCAGAATAGAAAGCAATAAATCCAATAGTGTGTTTTAATGTTGCAGATAAGCTGCTCAGGTGCAATTTGCTTCTTTCTTAATACAGACTTTTTTAGCATTTATGATGCTAACTAACATTGCAGAACTTGAGAAGGATAAAGGTCACCATGTGTTTTTGTTATTCTTTGTACTCTTGTACTGCAACTTGCCACATCTCTTGTAATTTGTAAAAGGAGAAAGCTCCACTTGGAAACAATTTAATGCCTCTTTTCTGACAGTTCTTTTAAAACAGCTTTAAGAATTGTTGCGAGCACTAATATTGAATTACAAGCTGTAACAGCACTTCATGGCAAAATGAGTAATGTTGCATTATTTACAAGTACTTAAATGAGCTCTTGGACTTATTTTCAGTTTTAGTTCACCTAGATCTCCTAATTACGAGGATAATGAGTCCTTAATCTTGGTAGTGTGATAATAAGTGCAAAATCCAGTCTGAAGGACAAGGTACAGAAGTCTCTTTATCTTTCATAAACTGTAGGTGAAAGGTGGTATCTTTGCTGCATGTGGGATTTAAAATGTCATTAAGTTCGAAACTACATGCTTTTTTCCTTCTTTTTTCATCCTTAGGGAGAAAAAAAGATGGAATAGAACACGTGAAGAAGCATGAGAAGTTTCTTTTCATGCAAGATGTTATTTGGAGGACCAAGGAGACTTTTTCGGGCCATGGGAGATGAAAGACCAATCACATGATATTTTAGTTTCTTTGAAGTGCTGTTCTGTGCTAAGTCAATGCTGATTTGTATTAAGGACAAATCTTAATTTCTGAATGTCAGCATGTCGACTGTGACAAGCGCTCAGACACCGGAGGAGCCTGATCCTCCCACCCTTGAAGAAAAGCCGAAGGAAAAATCACTATTTCATTTCAGTTCACTATTTGCTAACAGGAGCGAAAAATTTGTGATTGCGAGGAGTGACAGTGTACCAGAGGAGAACGTTCTGAAGATAACGATCACAGAGACTACGGTCATCGAGTCGGACCTGGGCATCTGGAATTCACATGCTCTCATCTACCTCACTTTGTGGTTTTTCTTCAGCTTTTGCACTCTTTTTCTTAACAAATACATTCTTTCTTTACTGGAGGGAGAGCCCAGCATGCTCGGTAACCCTACCTTTCTTTTACGCTTTAATTCCAGTGAGATATTTGACAATGCCAGATCCTGCTATGTAAAGCTGAAGGACAAAATGGTTCAACTGAAGTGAAAAAGACCTAGTTAGGAAATGTGGGTGGATTTGGGGCTGGGGACTCAGGAGTTGTGATCTTGCCCTGTAAAGGGGCTTCTGACACTGTCCTTTGCTCCACTCACTGAAGTGTGGTATTGGTATGAAACTTGGTTCACAGGGGAGATGTAAGACAGTGTTTGAGAACTAAGAGCTGGAAAGAAAAATGGTTGGTTTGTTTTCTGTGTTGGGGGGTATTGTGGCTTTTGGGCTTTTGTGAGAATTTATAAAATTAGCAGTAATTGCCATTTTTCTTAACTGCTAAAAGTGCTACATGGAAGTTTAAGAAATTCTCTTATGTTGCTTGATTTGTTATGTTTCCATCATCTTCTGATTTTTTTTTCCCTCTCATCTTTCTTCAGGTGCTGTTCAAATGCTTTCAACCACCTTCATTGGCTGTATAAAAATGTTCGTTCCATGCTGTTTGTATCAACACAAAACACGCATCTCTTATCCACCCAATTTCATCATGATAATGCTGTTTGTTGGATTAATGAGGTAAATGGTTAAATATTTCCTAGACATCTATCTGGTTGCTTCGTTGCATTCTTCTGAACAGAATCTGGATTTTCATGACTCTTCATTTTTATTCTTGATTGGAAAGTGTTTGGAGTGTTCACCTTCCCACCCCCAAAAAAATACCAGGATATTTTTATTTTTATTTCCTATTGCTAAATGCTACGTTACTTTTTCCAGATGTCTTTTTTTTTTTGCTAGCTTGGCTTCCCATCACATTTAGCTGCTTTCAGAACACGCTTCTCCTTCCATTTACTTTCTTCCTGTTCTCTTTTGAGGATGGTGTTTGTTTACTGTACTAGTATTTATTGTGCTGTTGCTTTGTTCCCTCACCTTTTCCAGCAGCTTGCCTCCAGAGTGATACAGACTATTAATATTTATCTTTTAAAAAGTAAATGTTTGCTGTGTGCTGGGATAGTATCAGTTTGTGGTCTAGTAGAGCATAAGAATACATGATCTACACTGCAAAACTGATAAAAGATAACAGGATTTAAATTAATCCAGAGGAGCTTTATCATCATAACTGTGCTGCCCTATTGTTTAATTTTGTGGTTTAATGTATGGTAAATATGTACTGTACCTAATTTACACTAAGATAAAATTTCCTTGTTCAATTACTGTTTATTAGCAGAGCTGTATAAACTGTTTTAACTGAGCCTGTTGGAAACTGCTGAGGAGCAGCCATGTGCAGCTGATCGGTTACTGCAGCTCAAATTTATAAACCTGGAGAAACTATCATGCAATTCTTTTTTATGCTAGATGTCTAAGAGTAGCTCTTACAGCATTATTTTATTTTCTGCTTAATTTCACGTCTTCTTCTCTTGCAGATTTGCAACGGTAGTCTTGGGTCTTGTCAGCTTGAAAAATGTGGCAGTTTCATTTGCAGAAACTGTTAAAAGCTCTGCACCTATTTTTACTGTTATTATGTCTCGGATGATATTAGGGGAATATACTGGTAAGTACTTCACTGGTGACCTGGGATTTTTTTTTATGATTTTTTTTCTGTTTTGGACATAATACTGTCAGTTGGCCATGGACGAGGAAGTGCAGTAATTAAACTCAGATGTAAATTTTTCTTTCAAATTGCAGGATTGCTGGTTAATCTCTCTCTCATCCCCGTTATGGGTGGACTAGCTCTGTGTACAGCTACTGAAATCAGTTTCAACATTCTAGGGTTCTCGGCAGCTTTATCTACTAATATCATGGACTGGTAAGGCATAATGATAGCTTTATATATAGAATAAAGGAAATTTGTTTATTGACAGATTGAAGGAAATTGTTGCCCATAGTTGGTTTTGTATGTTATATTTAAATGTTGGTATTTAAAATTTATTTTTAACAGAAGGTATAGCTTTCTCTATATATCTGCTAGCATTCATAAGATTAAAAAGTAGTACAACTCCATTAATCTAAAGGAGTTAGACCCAACTCCTTTCTGTAGTGGTGTAAAGTGTAAGAAAACATATCTAAGGCAAACAGCTGTCTATCTCATGGATTGATTTATTTGTCATAACTAAAATACAGATAAATTATGTTGTGTTTGTGTTTTTTTTTCTAGTTTGCAAAATGTCTTTTCCAAGAAACTACTCAGTGGAGATAAATACAGATTTTCGTAAGTATTAAAAATAAAGATATCATATAGTTTTGATAATATTGCACCATTTTTTCCCCCCTCAGACTGTTCACAGAGAGCTTTAACCTAAATCATTTTATCAGGGAAAGAAAACTCCTCTGTGCTCAGATCCTGCTGTGGTAGCTCAGTCTCAAAATCCACTAAAACTCTCAGTACGTCCCAAACGAGTCATCTTTTCACAGAATAAGTCCGTATTCTGCAATCATAAAACATCCCTTGATGTTACTAGACATGCAGAAACAGAACTTGCTTGATTTTTAACTATGAAACATGAGCCAGGAGTAAAATCTTGTGGTAAAATATACCTGTAGCTTTATATATGTATTTTACCACAGGATAAAATGCAAGTTTGGGTCTCAAAAACGTGTGCCTGTTATCTTCAGCGCCCCCCAGCAGATGGCTTCTATCTGTAAATACAATAATGGTGCAGCTTTCTTCAGCTCTAAGAATGAGGAAGCTTTGAATCATTTTAATGAGTGTTTTTTCTCCTTTGTAGAGCCCCAGAGCTTCAGTTCTACACGAGTGCTGCTGCAGTGGTTATGCTGATTCCAGCTTGGATATTTTTCATGGTAATTTGAGTTCACTAACACTCATTTATGTTTTCTTTTTGACTTGCAAGCAGAATGTGCAACTAAGGTTAATCTTAAATTTTACTCTTCATTTTTAAAATCACCCTGAAATTCATTTCATCTTATGTTTACAAGAGATCGGTGAGGGGTAAAAAAGAGAAAAATTTCAAAGAAATAATTCAATATAGACATGAGTTGACAAGTGACCCAGAAAGTCCTGTATGTTTTAAGTTTTGTTTTGCTAAAGTTTAAACTTAAAACTGTATCTGCTTATAGTAATAGTAATGAGATGGGTGGAATATCGCTTTTAGGTTGTGTTATAAAATAAGCTCTTAAAGTTCTTCTTTGTTGTTGTTTAGGATGTGCCTGTGATTGGGAAAAGTGGGAGGAGCTTCAGCTACAACCAAGATGTTGTTGTACTTCTCTTAATAGATGGAGTTTTGTTCCATCTACAGAGTGTTACGGCCTATGCCTTGATGGGAAAAATTTCTCCTGTGACTTTCAGGTAAAACTGTATTTTCACATCAAGAACACTGTTTTATTTTAGTTTTTTCTTGCTCAGTATTTCTGCTCCTCTAAAGCATGGTTGTGTGGGGGACATGGGAAATCTTTCTTCAGCCTTAAGTTTTATATTCCTTTCCAGTGTTGCTAGTACTGTGAAGCATGCGCTGTCGATCTGGCTCAGTATTATCGTGTTTGGTAACAAAATCACGAGCCTCTCGGCCATCGGGACCGTTCTGGTGACGATCGGAGTTCTGCTGTATAACAAGGCGAAGCAGCATCAGCAAGAGACTATTCAGAGCCTGGCAGCTGCGGCCCCGCAGTCTGCACAGGGTGCAACTGAAGATACCGAGCCACTAATTGCCAAGGATTTGGAACCGTATGATTAATACAGCCGTTTATTCTTCAACCCTGTGGAACTCGAAGGAACTCTTCCCGAAAGTGGTTCTTTTGCAACTGTTGATGCTGCTTTGGTTCCTTTGAGCTCATGGCAGGTCAAGCCTGGGATGCGAAGCAGACAGGAGACGATGGGAAGAATCCAGTGAGCCTGGAAAAACCAATATACCAGAGGACCAAGTGTCATACAACGTGGTAAACGTTGGCTTTATTGTCTTGTCTTAACTGCAAATAACACACAAGCCTAAACTGGAGAAAGAACTTCAGTGTCTTGTGGGAAAACGATTCCTTTCTCCCTACCCATGGAAATAATGTGAAAACGTGGCCCCGTCACTGTATTCTGTGTGCCCGCAGGGGGATGAAATTGGTGCAAAACCGAAATTCCTGGTGGTTCGTTACTTGGCGCTGCCTCCATCCTCCATCCTGTGTGTGTGTTGTCGACCTGGAAGGAGGAAACCCCCCCCTCCCAACAAATTACTTATTTTGAATACATTTAGTTGAAGTAAACTGTGGAAACAAGTCCGTGCCCCAAAGCAGCGATGAGCAGCTCTTTCTGACTACAAAGCCAGGAATGAAAAGTGATTTTTCTAATAAAATTTAACATGGAAATATTACACCCTGGTTGCGTATTGACAAGACTGAAATGCAAGTATACACACATATACATACACTGTATAAACGGAGTGTTGAATTAAATATTTGCAGTTAAAGGTAAAAAGGTAAAAAGCACTGAAAAATTTTGGTGATAAAGGCAGCAGGATCTCTATTTCTATAGGAAACCGTTTTCATTTCTTGCGTTTTATTATATATTTTTGTTATGAGGAAATAAATCTAACTTTCTTTGTATTCTTTCTAAGAGTGCAACAAAATACTGCCTTTTAGAAACTCAGGGTTATAATTCTGACCTATGTACAAAGTCTCTCTATTATTTCTGATATGTAAAGAATCTTGGAGGTACCTGCGACACAGATGGAAGAGAGGTCACTAAAGGGAAGAATATTAACCATGAACTGAGGCTAATCTTTATTTTTACTGTCTTTAAGAAGTTGTTTTGTTTTGTTGTTTTAAGTCTGTTTTGTGGTAGATCAAAGATTAAAAGTATTAGTAATTAGTGTTGGCAAAAAAACACGTGTAGCTACAAAAACATTCAAATGGACTTTTTGGTAACAAATTAACAGTTAAACTGAGCTGACTTTTAATAATTGCCACTATTCAGAAAGATCGTAGCACAGCATTAGGAGCATGGTTAAAGTGGTCTTTGTGGTGCAAATAATTTGAGATAGAAGTTACCTGTGGAATTCCTGCAAAATTTAAGCTCATGCTTACACTTCACCATGTGGGGTGTTGTGTTGGCTCTAGTGAACTGTTCCTGCACAGAGCAAAAATGTTTGATCTGAAACTGTCTTGGAAACACCTGTTTAAATATCGTGTGCGTGTTTTGTCTTGCGCTGACTACAGGTTACATTCCTGTAAATGACTGGTTGTCTGGGGCGTGTTCACTGAAAATTGGAGCAGGAGGAAAATGTCAGTTTTTTTCATCATTGTATATGTGATGTCTGGGTTTTTTTGTTTCTTTGTACTCCTGTCACTTTTACAAAAGCTGTGGTCTATGTGGAGCTCTGTGGATTTTTGGTTTGTTTTGTTTGAGGGTTTTTTTTGTTTTGTTTTTGGTATTTTGGGAGTTATGCTTTCAAAAATCTCGCTGTATTTGGCAGGGAAAAAGTCTGGTTTGCATCATATTTTTCTACTCTTGTTGGAAGACAGAAATAAAAGAGGCCTTCTGGTCGCCTAGCTCCGTTCTCATGTAGACTGAGCGTCATTTGAAAAGCCAGCAGGCTCTTTGTCTTTCACATTTGTGAACCAAAGTGCTGGGAGCGTTTTTGTAATTTCTAACACAGGTGGAAACTTATCAGTGGCTGGTTTACCCTCCCTGTTCTGTGGTAGCACAATAATCCCCATTTTACCAGGGGTTTGTACTTTTCTATGTGGTCATTATTTTTATTAGATTAAACCAACCAACCCCTTCACTGTCCGTTTGTAAGACCTTTTCTTCCTCCTGTCGCGCTATTTCTCTGCCCTTGTTCCTGTTGGGTAAAAAGGACCATTTTGTTCCATATTGAGGATTCATTGGTTACAGCCCCGCTCTGCTGGCCAGTGGTTTGTCTGATTCCTTCTGGAAAGTTCTCACTGAAGTGCCTTAAAATGTGAATTCCTGAAGTGTCACAAGACTTGCGAATGCGTCACCTGCTGCAGTTACTTTCTAAAATGACAGAATTTCCCAGCTCAATCCATGGATGGGTAATAAAATCTTTCCTCTCACATATTGTGGCATAACATCCAGTTGCTTTCCTTTTAGAATTGCCCTTTTCACACTGAATTTGTGTAAATTCTCCTTCGTAGCATGTTCATTCTATTGCTTGTTCAAATGATCGTGAAAAAAACAATTCAAATGAATAATAAAATTTAACTTTGTGTATGTAATTAAGTATCACACACGTGACAGTTTCTCCTTTTGTAACGTGTTCGTTTGCTGCGGGTTGTTTTAATTTATTGTTGAACAGGCAGAGCGTGGCCGTTAATTAATTACCCTCCCGCGAGCATAATTTAACGATTTTGGTCGCTGTCCGGCCCCGCCCTTCCCGTCATGGCGCCGTCTTTCCCGCCTCACTCGGCGTGCGTGGCGTCATCAGCCTGCTCCGGCGAGCGGAAGTGACGCGTTTGTCCCGCGCTGCTCGGCCCAGTCTCCGGTGGCGGCGGCGGTGAGTGGGCCCGGCGGGGCCTGGGCCGCAGCGGCGGCTCCGGTCGGGGAGGGTCGGAGAGGGCTGGGGAGGACTCGCGGGGCTGCCCTGTCTACCCGCGGCCTCTCGGGGCGAGGCCGCGGAGCAGCGGCTCCCGTCACCCTCCCGGTACCGGAGCGGTACGTGAGGGCCGGGGCCTGCGGCCGCCTCAGGGAAACACCGGCCCTGGACTATGAACGGTGCTTTTATTTGACCCGAACGGCTCCTAAGCTCCACTTATAGATTTCAACCATACTTTTTCTGATTCAGCATAACTCCCATTTGACTTCTACTTGAAGATCCATTAAGTGTGTGTCTGATATAGGAAGTCAACCTAAAGTAGACAAATCTGTGCTGGACTGTGCGCTTTGTGAAGGTTTCATTAATGTCGTGTTATTTTTCAGAGTGGCTTTTTGAAATTCAAATGGGTGATGAAAAGGATTCTTGGAAAGTGAAAACTTTAGATGAAATTCTTCAGGAAAAAAAGCGAAGGAAGGAGCAAGAAGAGAAGGCAGAGATAAAACGTATGAAAAATGTAAGTTGTCCTTTAATATACAAGCATTTCCAATGAAACCTGGAGAACTTCAGTGCCAAGATCCTCATTTTCTGACCAGAACGAGGCTTCTTGCCCTGTCAGTGGTTTTCCTCTGTGCTCTTGTGCATGTTTTGTGTGTGATCTCTAATTCCAAAATGTGACAAAAATACGGCGCTTTGCTGCGATCTCGTTGGCCTTGCGCTATATCCTGTGCTTTGGTTCATAGTTGTTGGATAGAAAAGGTAAAGAACCTGATGCGATTAACTGAAAGTTGCAGTTCAAGTAAAAATCTTTCAAAGATCTTAAAGAAGAATGGGTTTAAATAATTGTTCTTCAATAACTATCATGTTACTATTTGTTTTTTTACAGCTATGTACAAAATAACATTGTTTTGGAAAAAAACCCATAATAGTTAATGCAATCCTCCTTAATCATTGTTTAATTTTATCGAATTACATTGAATTTACAGAAGTTCAGCTATAATTGCAATTAGGCTGTATTTGGCTGCTTACAGCTATGAGATCTCTGCCTTGTAATTCAGTGTATGTTACTGGTGTGACCAGTTTTGGATGGCTTTTGAGCTGGAAATAGAAGAGTACCATTTAAATATTTTAATTTTGTGACACAGAAATTAATTGCATTTTGTTCTTGCCCTTTCTTACGTTTGTCACAGTCCGATGATAGAGATTCAAAGCGGGATTCGCTCGAAGAGGGGGAGTTGAGAGATCATCGCATGGAAATAACAATCAGAAATTCACCCTACAGGAGGGAAGACTCCATGGAAGACAGGTGAGTAAAAGAGAATAACAGTCTGTTTGACACTCCATGCTACCTTCCTGTGTTTATTAATTTATCTTGTGTTTTAGAGGAGAAGAAGATGATTCCTTGGCTATAAAACCACCGCAGCAAATGTCACGGAAAGAAAAAACCCATCATAGAAAAGATGAGAAGAGGAAAGAGAAACGTAGACACCGTAGTCACTCAGCAGAAGGTGGTTATTACTACACGTGTATAACGTTTGTGGTAGTTTCCCAAGGTGAAGCCAAACAGACACTATGTAGAAAGTGAATAACAATAACTACAAATTAAAGAAAGCATGTTAGGTGGATAAGACAAAGGAATTCAAGCTTGCATTGTTTCTTTGATTACATGTAATGTCTTTATGGGAATGACAGGGGTTTGTATGTGTTTGAGATCTTAGAATCTTTCAGTTTTCCAACACCCTTTCAGATCAGGATTTTTCCATTAAGAAAATAACAGACAACATTAAAATAGGTTACCATAAGTTTCATCTTTTCTGGCTTTGCTTTTTAAAAATAGGAGCACCAAATATCTTGAACAGTAACACTCCAAAATTCATTTTTGTTTGTTTAGGGAAACATGCCAGAGTGAAAGAGAAAGAACGGGAACATGAGCGTAGGAAGAGACATAGAGAAGAGCAGGATAAAGCCCGTCGTGAATGGGAAAGACAGAAACGGAGAGAACTGGCAAGGGAGCATTCCAGGAGAGAGAGGTACACATGTCCCTCCTCCCCGGGACAGACGGACAGACATGGACAGCTTCCTCCTCTAAATCTGTCTCTAACCTTTCATTATTCTGAAATGATATAAAAATTCAGAGCAAAAACTTGTGCTGTCACAGCCATGTTCCTGTGAACGTGTTGTCTAATGAAAATGTGTTCTGGACTTTTAATTACCTTTGTAAGTGGCTTCATTGCAACAGATACTTCTAGGTGAATTCATTGCCAGTGTTTCACTATCTTGGAAAGAAAAAAAAAAGGCAGCACAAACCAGATTTGCATAGTACCAGGGGATTTATTAACTGAATTTACTTAATTTCCGTTTAAATCCTGATAAGGGTGCAGAAGCTCCTGTGGTTTAGAGTTCATGGTCTTGGTCACGCTGTTTTCAAATGATCAGCTGAAAAGCTACTTCTGGTTTTGACTGCTGTGCAATCAGTGGTGGTGTTGTGAGTGGAACTCCATGGCCCTGTAGTTTGTTATGGCAAAAGAGTTTTCCTTTGTTTCATAAGCTGAATTTGCAGTGAACTGTAACATAACAAAAAGTTTTTATTTTCTAGAGATCGTCTGGAGCAGCTTGAGCGAGAACGAGAAAGAAAAATCAGAGAGCAGCAGAAAGAACAAAGGGAGCAAAAAGAACGAGAAAGGCGAGCTGAGGAAAGGCGTAAGGAACGGGAAGCCAGAAGAGAAGGTACCTGTCTCCCTGTAAATGTTGTTTTGGCTCACTGTTTGCTGACACAATGCTGGGATGGAGGTATAGAAAGTGTTTTTTACCGAGGTCAGTGCTAGAATTAAAAAAAAATTAAAGCTGGGGTCCTTCAGTGTGGGATAGGAAAAAAATCTGAAGTTTTACATGGGGAAATAAAACAATGTCACATGCCTTAAACATCCCAGTGTATTGATCAGTCTGTAAGACTTTCTTTGCCTCTCTCCGTTAGTCTGGTTTCCTATAGGAACGAGATTTGTGTAACTGACATTGTCTCTGTGTGTGCATGTTTGTGTATCCATCATGATCCAAACTTTGGGTGAGTCTAACCCAATTTGATAGAGATCGAAGTCTCAGAATTAAGTGTTTTAAGCATTTGGGGAAATAAATTGCCAAGGGAGGGTAAGAGATCATGTAAGCACTCCTGCCCTGGAAAAGGCTGTAGTGCAGTCAAGAGGGGCAGATCTATAACCGAGCAATTTAATTTCAGTTCTACACGTGAAGCCTCACTTTGCGCAGTGTGCCAGGTACTTGCTGTCTGAGTTCAGATGGGTTTTGGTTAAAGGATCTCTGTTTGTCCCAGCGGTCAGAGATGAAAATCAGAGCCTGTTCCTGTGATCAAGTGACAAAGATTGTTCAAGAGTAGCAGAAGAAGCTGAATTTATTGCTGTTCTTTCTAGTTTGGCTCATACCGAACAGCTCGTTTTTGTGCTTGGTATTTACGCTGATATTGCTCAATCTGTCTGGCCTTTCGTTTTAGTTATTTTTATTGTTGTGAACGTTCTGTCGGCTCCTTCTAAACTTTAGGTGGTTTTATTCTTTTATGTATCTTCCTGATCTGTCCACTTCTCTCTCTGGCATTCGTGCCTCAGTTTCAGGGTGTTCCCTGTGTGGCACGTGGGGCATCTTGCTTCTCTTTCCCAAGCATAGCAGCACCTTTCTTTGCAAATGGATATTTTATTGTGCATGAGGTGAATCGTAGTCCTTCGTTCTCCTAGATACAGTATAGATTCCACTTCCACTCCTGCACAGCACCCTTTAGTTGGTAAGGAAAAATGAAAAGCGTGCAAAGCAGGTGGTTGTGGCAGACAGAAATATTGTAATGAGGGCAGGGAGATGTAACATTTTCTTCTGGTTTTGTTTTCACTAGTTTCTGCACACCATAGAACAGTGAGGGAAGAATATGGAGACAAAGTAAAAATGAGACCCTGGAGTCGCAGCCCATTACGACAGCAAAGAGACAAGCTTGAGCAAGCAGATAGCAGGAAACCAGGTAGCATTTGCCACGTTATCGTGTCTTTTCTTGGGGGTTAGGAGAAGATCTTTGGGGTAGTGTTTAAATTTTAGTGGGAAACTTGTGTCCCTGGTACTGTGCTGAAAGTATTGTGCGCTCAGCCCGGGCGGCATCGCTCTGGGATGTTCCTGGATATGTACAATGTGCTGTTTTCTAAAGCAGCGCTGGTTCTGCAGGTGATTGTGCAAGTGACAAATCGAACAAATCCTTCCTTTTTAGTAGTAGCAGTAGTAATTTTAAAAGTTTCAAAGTGAGTTACTTCATTCAATGATGAAAGAAGCAGCTGACTGAATTTTTAACATTTTGTAGTTTGATTCCCTTGCAGATTAAAAAGGGATTGTTTTCATTAGCTCCAGCTGGATTTGTTGCCAGGATCTAAGCTACCTTAAAAAGTTTCCCTACAGGGATCAATATAGTTTAAGCATCAGTGATATTGTCACCTTGTAGAAAAAAATAAATGCTTAAGGCAGTGTTCTGGTTAGACAGTGAATTCTGTTTTCTAAGCCAGAAAATGGTCTTTCCCCTGCCTAGAAGGTCCTGTGAGTAAAGAACTTGCACAACTGACATAAAAGTGTCTTTGGTTAAAGCAGCAGAGCTCCGTGTCTGCCTTGTTGATGTGTGTAGCTGTACAAGTCAGTGTAACTGTTTAAAGGAAGCTGATTGCAGAATGTCCCCACCTGAAAGCCCAGGTGCAGGCACTTAGTCCTTGGAAGCTGCTGTCTGACTGATCAACGGCCATTCGCACATGTCCGTTCATTCTCACGCGCTGGTGAGACTGTGTTGTGGTGATACGTGTGACCATGTGACTGTTTTATCTATTTATTTCTTTCTTTTAATTAATCTTAGAAGGGCTTAGGCATATGTCATGTTTAAAAAATAAAAGTATTGCACATTTTTGGCTGTTGATCCTGCACCACTGCAAGTCAGAAAAGCCGTTTGTCTTTTGAGCAGAGTCTGCAATTTTTTTTTAGGGCTCTGTATTTCCAAAACAGCATGTTCAGCGCCAATTTAATGTCTAGAGCAAGTAAAGCAGTGATCTGGGTATTCAGAGTCTTATAAGTGATGTTCAGTCAGCACCCTGTTTGTAATTTTTGTGGTCTCAGCAGTAAAAGAAGAGAAACCAGAAGAGAGAGATCCCCTTTCCGACCTGCAGGACATCAGTGACAGCGAGAGAAAAACCAGCTCTGCGGAGTCTTCATCAGGTGATTAAGTGCAATTTCTAGATGTAATTAATTGTCCAGTTGTCTGTTGAGGAACCACTGTTGTTAGAGCGTGTACTTAGTTATGTGTTTGATTATGTGTTTGGTTATTCCCGAACAGAATCTGGATCAGGCTCGGAAGAAGAGGAGGAGGAGTCCAGCAGCGAAGGGTCTGAGGAAGAAGGAGAGGAAGAGGAGGAGGAGGAGGAGGAGGAGACGGGCAGCAATTCTGAGGAAGTGTCTGAGCAGTCAGCCGGTGAGGGACATAAAGCAGGTCCTAGAATGGCGTGTTACGATCTTCTTTGTTGTTCTGTATTGGTTTATTTGAACGTGTTCCTTTTCTCTTAGTCTAGGATAGGCTGAGACCTCACAGGTCAAGATAACTAAAAAGAAAAAAAACAAGTGCAAGTCGTGTTCTATCCTTTTATATAGAGGTAATACCAGTTCTTCATCTAAGAAGCTGGATTAGAAAACTGAAAGCCATTTTTGTCTTCCTAAGTGGTGTAAGGCTAACAGTTTGAGTAATTTCGTAATATAGCAAGTATTCTGTAGAGAACAGTTCTGCACTTATTTGAGGGGTGGTGAAATACAAATTTCTCCGTCATTTTGAGTTATATTTCAGTTGCAAATTTCAGAGGTTTATTTCTTGCTAGTAAAGGTAAATGAACACAGTAGTAAAAGCTTTAGTAAAACAGTCTAATTATGGCCATTCTTGTAATTAATGAGTAGAGAAAAGGCACCAAAGCATGCGCTGATGGCTGGGTACTTTTCTTTAAAATCAATTACAATTAGTAAGCAAATATTCCTAAGTTTCCTGGCTTAATTTACTCACCTGCCCCCATCCCCGAATTCCCAAATAATTGGTAAGAATTGCGTTCCCTGTTGGAGGCTGAGAGGCGCATTCTGTGGAGCCAGGGGAAGCGTTTCGTTTCCAAGTGAAACAGGAGCATTTTCACGAGTGATCTGCCTTACAAGGAGCTCCAGAGGGTTGAGCTTATTGAGTTGAACTTGATTCTGTTTTGCAGAAGAGGTGAGCGAAGAAGAAATGAGTGAAGAGGAGGAACAGGAGAATGGAAACCACATCCCAGTTGGTACAGTGCAAATATTGAATATTTGAAGAAGCGTTTGGCTGAATTTTTGCAGCCAAATCTCTTTCTACAAGTATTTAAAAATATTTAAAATTTATTTCTTGTTGCAGTTTTGCCATCATTCTAAAGCGTCCTATATTGGGCATTTTGGGGCCGTTCTCGTGTCAGAATCAGGAATTCTTTGAAATCTGTTCAAATGTTTAGAGGAAATTAGATTCTAGTCTAATGAGCTAATGTTTCCTTCTTTTTTCATTTTGAGTCTCCCGTCCTTTCATCAAAGCAGCTTTGCAGTCAGACTGAGATATACTGCCTCGGCTTTCTCTTTCATCCTATTAGTGTAAAGATTTATTTTTCTGACCTGTTGGCAATTGTATGTGCACAACTGGAAATGAGTTCTTGAAAGCATCATCTCCTCCAAGGGGAGAAATGAGGCTTCTCATTGATCTTCACTGCTACAGTTACTCAAGTGGCATAAATCGCACGCCAGTCTCTTGCAGCGATCAGTGTTTCACTGCCTTTGCTTGTCTACAGCTGAGTTTAATTGTTCCAGACGGTTCCGTCTTTTCTGTGACTGATTCTGACTTTTGAAGTTACAGAGTCGAGATTCGACCGTGATTCGGCGGGGAGCGAAGCGGAGGAGGAGGAGGCCGGGGAGGGCAGCCCGCACTCCAACGCCATGACCGAGGGGGAGTACGTGCCCGACTCGCCCGCGTCCTCCCCCATCGAGCTGAAACAAGAGCTGCCCAAGTATCTTCCTGCGCTGCAGGTAGAGGGTCCTGTAAAGGACACTTGAGAGAAGCACAGGCAAACGGATTTGTTAACTTCATAAACGCGTATTCGTGCGTGACATCATTTATGGGAAGAGCATACCTTGCTGACTCAGCATCACCAAACGCACGTTTCTGTGTGAAATATCGCTGTCTTTTTTTTTGAGGAGGAAAAAATGTGCATGGAGCAAAATTGACTCTCTTAGATCCAGATAAGAATGTAATAACACATTTGATACTCTAGTATGTTGGTATTGCTATCTGGAAATAGATGCTTCAGAGAGAAGAGTTCTGTTCACATGCAGAGAAACTGCTGGGTGGTTCTTCTTGTAGCCAGCAGCAAAGTGTAGAAATATGAAAAGAAAGCATATTTTTATTAATTGAACTGTCTGAAAGGTATCAGTTTAAGGTGCTGAGCTGCTGCCTTTGCTGTAGTGACAGAAATTTCAGTTCATTCTCTGCAAAGTGAATGAGTGAAGAGTTAATGAAATAATTCAGTTAATCTACTAAAACACAAACTCTTCTCTCATGGCACAGCCGAATTGTTGAATTATCTTGGTACATTTTAACTATGCCTGTGAAGTTGCCGAAGTTTACCGTATATCTTAAAAAAGACATACGGAGGAGTAAACGTCTGTCTGTCTGGTTTTTCAGGGATGTCGTAGTGTGGAGGAATTTCAGTGTTTGAACAGGATTGAAGAAGGAACATACGGTGTCGTGTACAGAGCAAAGGACAAGAAGACCGGTCAGTATGAGCCAGCTCCAGTTACTCTCTTTGACTTGAGGGCTTCACTTACGGCTCTTGGAGTTCAGAAGTAATTTCTGGCTTGGCCTTGATGGTGTAGAACAATTAACGCGATTTCTGTTTCTGGCTCGAAAGGCAGTTGTTTCTGGCTTGAGATCTGTAGGTGCTGAGCGGGGCGGAAGTTTTGCAGCTGCCTGTGAGGGTTCGCCGGGCGGCACCGCCAGCGCAGCCGCTCGTCACAATTCCATCGCCTTGCCTGTCCGGTTAAACTTGACAATCTTTCGCTGTTGCTGGTGGTTTGGGGTTTTTTTTCTCCACTTTGCTAATGTGAGACTGACTCTGCTTCTTGGTTCAACAGAATGCCTCGAGTAACAGTTTTCCTTCAAATTAAATTAATGAGAGAACACTGAGGGACCTCTTATCGTGTATTTTATGAGCTCTGTGGTGGGAGCTCTGCAGCTAATCATTCTGTTTCCTTTGCAGATGAAATTGTGGCTCTGAAGCGCCTGAAGATGGAGAAGGAAAAGGAGGGTTTTCCCATCACTTCTTTGAGGGAAATAAATACGATTCTGAAAGCACAACATCTGAATATCGTCACTGTCAGAGTAAGGCCACAACCTGCTATTTCAAATGTATTTTTGTTCTTGAAACACTGCTTTTTGGCTTTTAAAATGCCTTATAAAAATGTTAGCATTTGTAGCAGAGCTTGTTTCTGTAAACAGTTGTATATTACCCATAAACTATACAGATAGTACTTGCCTCTACATAACCTGATGAGTTGTGGGATGGTTTCTTTTTGAAAAATCCATTTTCTATGGATTTTACCAATGGCAGGCTCCATTCATCCTCTTGCCAGTAAATTTCTAAAATTCATTTTTGCATCTTTTTAAAATACTGTGTGCTTGTTTTGATCATTTGTTTCTGTGTTTCAGGAAATCGTTGTAGGTAGCAATATGGATAAAATCTATATTGTAATGAACTACGTGGAACACGACCTCAAGAGTCTGATGGAAACAATGAAGCAACCGTTCCTGCCAGGTGCTGTTTGCTGTCCTCTCCTCTAACTCTTAAAACTGGAAAAGTGGCCAGCAAAACCTCAGTGTCTGTCCAAGTGAATTCTGCTCTATGGTTTAACTGCTCTTGTTCTGTGATGTATTTTTATGGTGCAGTCTGTGCTGTGCTTTTGACCCCCGCCCCCTCTTCTGTTCTTCAAACAAAAAAGTTAAAGATATATTTATTATCTTAAATGCATTTGGCTTCTTTTTACAATTTCAGGTGAAGTGAAAACCTTGATGATTCAGTTACTGCGAGGAGTCAAGCACCTTCACGACAACTGGATACTTCACCGAGACTTGAAAACTTCCAACCTGTTGCTCAGTCATTCAGGCATTTTAAAAGTAAGAATTGCTTTTAAAATATATGAAATTACCCCACTTATGAAAAAGCTTGTATTGCAGAATTACACTGCATTATAGCTGTGGCAGGAGCTGCATAGAATATTCTGGGTTTTTTTGGTTTTTGGCTTGTAAAAATAGAGTGAACTTGACCATTTAAGAGGCTGCCTTGCCACAACTCTTAAGTTTTGTGCTAGGATGTGACAAATAAGTCTGGTCTAGTGAACACTGAATTCTTTATAGCGATGGTAAATAGCATGGTTGATGATGTTGGGAATATTGCCAATTACCCGTTTTCATGTAGGTTGGCGATTTTGGCCTAGCCCGGGAGTACGGGTCTCCGCTGAAGCCGTACACGCCGGTGGTGGTGACGCTTTGGTACCGGGCTCCGGAGCTGCTGCTTGGAGCGAAGGTATTTTATAATTGATGAACAAACTATGAGTGTGCTTGATTATTGATGTTGATTTAGAGGGAGAAATTCCGAATCTTCAGTATTATTTTTCCTCATATCACAGTTAAAAAGGTTCCATCTTCTACCGACAGAGGGTGGGTGACAGATTGAGTTTTGAATTATTTTATTGGGATGATTGTGTGTGGTCTGGTCAGAATGGTGGAATCCTTAACAACAAAAAAAAACCCAACCCAAACCAACAACGTTCCTCTCCCCAAACAACCCAGTAAATCTTACTGATTTTATAAGGTCTATTATATTCCTTCTTTTCAGGAATACTCGACGGCGATAGACATGTGGTCAGTCGGGTGTATATTTGGAGAGCTCTTAACGCAGAAACCGCTCTTTCCGGGCAAGTCAGAAATCGATCAGATCAACAAAGTTTTTAAGGTAACGTTTCTAACATCTTTGGATTCTAACTGACTGGTTTTAGAACAGCAAGAAATTCAAAGTGCTTGTTGCTTTCTGACAGAGATTCAGCCTCAATAAAAGGCTCATTACTCCGATTATTGTTTTAGAATACTTACAGTACGCTATGATACGTGTTTTGTCTGTTTTCTCTGGATGCTTAACAGCTCCTATAGCTACATCATGAATAGGCAAAGGTTGCACTCTAGAATGAGTTTATTAAGGAGATATTTTAATTTACAGGATCTGGGTACTCCAAGTGAAAAAATCTGGCCCGGGTACAACGAGCTGCCGGCAGTGAAGAAGATGACGTTCACGGAATATCCCTACAACAACCTCCGCAAGAGGTTTGGGGCGCTGCTCTCGGACCAGGGCTTCGATCTGATGAACAAGTAAGCGCTTGGAGCTGCGTCCTTGGGAAGCCGTGATCCTGTGCGGGGACGGGGGGAAGGACTCGTGCTGGAGCCTGGAATTCAGTGCCTTTAACCTTAACATTCCTTCCAGTGCTACTCCTCACATCGTGCTCTCAGCACCTGCTGCTAAACCTCAGTCCGAGATTATTGTTGTACCTATATCCTAGAAGAACAGAGAAATGTTTTAGTAGTAGCAAAAGTAGCAATCTTGTTTCTTTCCTAGATTTTCATAAAAATCAGAAAATTCTAAATCATGTTTCTGAAGAATTTATAACTTCGGGGCTAAATTTTTTCTTCTTTTTTTGCCCCTCTTTCCTTCCCTATTTCATTGTCTTCCTGAATTCTTTTCAGCTTTTTGACATACTACCCAGCCAGAAGAATTACTGCCGAAGATGGTTTGAAGCACGAGTATTTCCGAGAGACTCCCCTTCCTATCGACCCCTCCATGTTCCCCACCTGGCCAGCGAAAAGCGAACAGCAAAGGGTGAAACGCGGCACGAGCCCGCGGCCGCCGGAGGGAGGGCTGGGCTACAGTCAGCTGGTGAGTGCAGCCGCTCCTGACACAGTTCTCAGGTCCTCAGATGTGTCCAAATCCTGGTTTTGGAAAAGTTCGTGTGGGCAGCGTTTTATGAGCCTTCGGGGGCGTTGGGATCCTGTGACTCACCTGTACTTGCATGAAAAAGACACTGAAATCCAGCGTTCTCTCTTCCTTTCCAAAGGGCACGGCCGGTTACTGTTGTGGTCACAGAATCAGAATTTCAGTACTGAGAATGAAATGGTGCCTGGTTTTATCACAGCGCAGCACCATTTTTCTTTGGAAAGCGTACATTGTTTTACACCTTCAACTACGATTTCAAAGTTATTTTTTGTAAAAAAATCCCAAGCCTGCTTAGTTTGTTGTTGTGTAGATGTTTTGTGTTGGTAAATGCATCTGCACACGTAGTGATAAGTGAATTGTGATTGGTTTTGGCAGGGGGACGATGATCTCAAAGACACAGGTTTTCATCTGACCACCACTAATCAAGGAGCATCTGCTGCAGGGCCCGGGTTCAGCCTCAAGTTTTAAACTCAACATGAAGGAAGGAGGAAAAAAAAGCCGCCTTGCTGTGCGTGGCTTGGTGGGTGCCACGGGTCTGTTCTTGGCGGCAGGGACGCTCCGTGTTTTTCACGTGTGGAGAAAAGTCAAATGTCATCCCAGATTCAAAGGCTCTTGCTGGGTGTGGAGTCTTAACTTCTGCATTCCATTAGCGGACTGGAATTAACCTGAAAAGCCAAGGATTGTTACAAAATCTGACAAAGGAAAACTTGAAGTACAATCCTGGAACAGCTTCTGGTTTATTTTTAGTTTTTTTTTGTTTTGTTGGGTTTGTTTTGTTTTTGTTTTTCCTTGTACATTTGTAGAATTAAAATACATTTTTAATTGTTTAAGAGTGTGCAGGATTTCAGTTCATCACATGCAGCAAAGTTGGATGTTGGTGACATTAAGCCTTCTAGAGGGGGACTTATTCCCCCACTCCCCTCAAATCTGTGCTGATGCTCCTGCAGCATATTGTCAGCCTGGGCAAACAACGTCAGGGTGGTTTTTTAAAATTTATTTAAAGTAAATTGTATGTGTCTGAATACAGTTAGAGCAAAAAAAAAGAACAGTTCCGAGGTTTTCTTTCCAGCAAGGCTGGGTTGGGCTCAATACTCACAATATTTCTGGGTGCACTGCTGAGCTGAACACTGTGTTGTAAACATGTATTTACAATGGCACTGGTGCAGAAGAATTAATCTATTGTTTTATAAAACCCAAAAGATTTAATATGGAGAATTGAATCTCTATTTTCCATAGAAAGTTCTTTTAAATATTCCTTTTCCATACCAAGAAGAGCTTAGCTTTGCTGATGGTATAGTGCCTATTCCAGTCCTTTCTCCCAGGATGAAAGAGCAGAGGAGCTGTGCTGGAATTTCACATCCTTTTAAGTCTCTGTTTTCTAAGGCTCTCGCTCTTTTCTGGGAACAGGAAGATTTGGAAAATACCGGGGTATTCGTGCAATCAGAACTGGGCACCAGTCCACTAAAAGGATTAACTTAAATTATAAACACTCTATCAGTTTCAGCACATTTTAAGAGTTTTTCTGGGTAAAGGCCTTGGAACTGGAATTCAGATGTACCAAAATTGTGGTAAATTTTGAAACCAGTAGGGTTGTGGCTGTCTGTCTTTATTCCTGGGCAGGAACGCAGAACTATTTTCTGTTTCGGCCTGGCTGCTTGCCTCATACGGAAGGAGAACCAGTTCTCTGACCCCACATCTTCCTTATGACAAGTACAGAAATAGCAATATTAGGTCTTACATTGTTTTCCTAAGTTCTTCTACTGCTTTGCACCAGGATCTAAAAAAAAATGTCAGGAAAACACTTACAGATATAACCGGTCACCTTCCTTCCACAACCCTCTGCCTCTGCTGCACCAGCTCTTCATCCATGCGTTTGAAGTTATGTTCCTGGTTTTCAGCAGTCCACGCTGATCCACACAGTTTAACTGCAAAATCTGACACTTCTACATGTTTTTTTTTTAATTCTCTGTATAGCACATACTTGATACAAGTTTTACATTCCAGTAATCAAGTCTCAGAGTCTCTTATGCCAAAGAAACGTTTTGAATTTGAAACAACCAACAGTAATTGAAGTGCTCGTTCCAGGGCCTTTGTTAGTGCTTCAGTCTGATTCTCCAGGAATAAGTAGTCAGGATTCTTTCTTTTTTCTTTACTATACAAGTGTAAGTTCCTTCATTAATTGCATTTGCAATGATGCTCATGTGATCTTCATTTAAGGATAAGTAACCTGGATATGAATATTCCAGCAGCTCCTTGTCTTTATACCAGCTGTCAGAAGAAAAATAATGGACATGATAGAAAAGTAATAGAAATGATGGAAATTAAACTACAAACTGTCTAGTACAGTGCAATATGTGTTCATGGTTCTTTCTCCTAGTAAGTTTTGCTGGACGAGTTTGCAGCACAGATGGGACTTTACCAAAACCAGGTTCAATTTTGCCGTGTGTTTCAGGCGGTTACAACAGGGCACTATCCTGAGTAATTTAGGAGCTTGAATCTTCGAAGGTTGATGGGAATTTGGGTCCTCAGTCTAAACTAACTCATGATCCTGGGCATCTCTCTCCGGTTTAGATACATCCAGAGACAAGATGCTTGTACATTAGTAAGAGCTAACCAACTCATTAATTGAAAGGGTACATTTAAGGCTGTAGTTTTTTTTACAGAATATGGGTCAGGGACTTTGACTTGATGGTAAGAAATACCTTTGTGCCATTAACTGGATTTTCTCCTTTATCAAGTCAGCTTGCTGGTTTCTGACAGCTCTGCTTTCAGACCAACTGCCTTGCAATGCTATGAACAATATTTGCACACTCCTTTCTCAGCCACCACTCTTTGGGTGCCAAATGAGAGAACGACACGTTCGTTTGTCCTCCTTCCTCATCCTTTTTCGGTCTGTGAGCTGCAAAGTCTCCCAAAGGACTGGAATAAATGACAGAGCACTTACTAAACTTTGCCTTTTTTATGAATGATCTTCTGGCCGCAGCGGAAGGTGACGTTCCTGCCTTCAGACACAGTCTTGGTTTTTGTCCTTGGTGGGGGCAGCGTAGGGGGGACCGTTGGAAATGGGAATTCTGGCCAGAGGTGAGAGAAAGAAATGGTGGAAGTTAGCAGAGCTCATTGCCAAGCTTCAGTCATGGCAAAACACTTGAACAGAATTATGTTATCACCCAAGGAACCTTAAAGGTATTAATTTAAAAATGCCTCCTACTGAGCAGTTTTGGATAGACCTGTAATATTATTCATACGCAAAGGTAACAATTTTGTGGCTTGTAAACTGACAGGTGGATAAAAATCAACTTGCCTGTTGCATACATATGGAAGAGTATATGAACAATCACATAGAACACATGAGTTTTTAATTATCTGACTGCATCTTTGCATTAAGCTGGTCTAAAAAATACCCCCGTACTGGAGAAGGAGGTGCTAGTTATCCGGAATTCAGAAACTCCCTATCATTGCTTCAGTTAAACTAGAGAAGAACGGGACAGTTTAATGTTCTAGTCCACAAATCCTTAAATGTAAAAGCTGCTTATTTCTAAGCCTTGATCTTGGCTCAAATATACAAGACAATCTGTGCTTCTCATTAGAGCTGCCAGCCACTTGCCTCCACTGCTCTCTAGTGTGGAATTAAGATCCCGCCTACCCCTGCAAACTCCGCTTAACTTGACGCTCCTCCCCCTGTGTGAACCCCTCCGAGAACCCCAGAAGAAAACCAGATACCGTAGCAGAAGTCGCAGGTAGACGGACAGTGCTTTTTCATCAACTTCCTGCGTTTCTCACAGAAACCTTTTTGTGCCCACGATGGGCACATGAATAATCTGTCTTTACATCCTGAAATGGAAAGAGAAGAGGCATGAGAGGGATTGGGGTACAGACTGTTCCTTTGGAGAATCAAATTTCACCTAAACCAGATTGAATTTAAACCAGGAGTACAAGAAACAGAGCGGGGTGCCGTTATTATGTGAGCAGTGGGCCAGATCTTGAGCTGTTTTCGTGCAGTAGCATCAGTGATTCAAGAGCTGCTGTTCCAAGTCCTACACCAGGTATTGTTTGAAGAGGAGCAGGCAAATGTGTCAGAGCATGAATCTTGCCACAGCCTGTTTGGTTCGCAGAGAGTTTTATCATCTTGTATCAACACATCTGAGCCCAGCCTAAAGGGTGATTAACAGCTCTTTGCCTTCCCCCTTTGTGTTTTTTCTTTCCCTTTGTGCACCTGATGTTTGAAAATGTACAAATGCAAGTCAGGGCTCTCTCTGGCTAAAACTGGACTTTTATTGTTGTATAAGCCACAGTACCAAAGACCCAAAGAGTCCTTTTAACTCTACTTTGCACAGAAAAGGAGCAAGATCCCTCCTGCCAAACGTGCGGGTCTGACACCACGAGAGCCCCCCCAGGATCCAGTGCCACTTCAGGCAAACCTTAGCACAGGAGCCCGGGCACAACGCAGCCCCTTCCTCACCGTACAGCCTGTGGATTCCCCAGACTTCATCCTGAGAAATGGTCTTTTTCCCGGTCAAGGTGGCGTTGATGTGCATGAGGGCGCTGGGGTTCAGGGAGTGCATGAGGCCCAAGGCGTGTCCGATCTCGTGAGCTGCGACGTGGACCAGGTCCGTGAGCCAGACGCCTGGAAGGGAAACGGAAAACCAGCCACCATTGAAACATGAAGGGCTTTTGCTAATCCCGGGTTAACGCCACAGGAAATATTTGAGCACTAGGGCAAGGATAGAAGTCTCTATGTCACCTAAAAAATCTCTTCTTTTTATTTGTAGAAAAGCAGAGTATCACACTTTCAAAAAAAATACTGAATTGGTCATATGATAAGGAACATAATTTGCTAGTTAGTAAGGGATCATGTGCATTTAAAGTTAGATATTGCTCTAAAAAAAAAAAAAAAATACTGCCAGACTATAACACAGTTACACAAACGCAAAAATGATGGAGAAAAGCTAAAATGTAAAAAGCTGTGCCAGCAAGTTGAAGTAAAATAACATGGCCCTTCTCTGAGCTGCACCTGCCTGGGCAGATACAACTATTGAGGATGTGGCTGAACTATTATGCCCAGCGCATTATTTGGGAAGAAAGGGCCCTGGCACCAAACACGGTCACTCACAGCAGCTCAGTCACATAACAAGTCAAACAACTTCCCAAACTACAGAAAATCACAACCCTTTCTGTTGTCTCTTTCCCATATTAGGTAAATCCCAGAACAAGAACGAAAATCTTAAATCCAACTGGCACTCATGACGTGCTCCCTGGGACACGTGTCACCTTTTTTCCAGCTGAACCGGGTGTTCCCCAGGATCCAGTACTCGTGGTCATCGAAATGGATTTCCCCGTGGGGTGGGAAGAAGGCGTGGGCGAGCTCCCCGGTGGTGCCGTCGAAGCAGTGGTGGATCAGGGACTCCAGACAGTCCGTGTGGTTGATCGAGTAGAAGCCTGTGAAAAAAGAAAAAGATTTAGTGTATTGAGCAGGGTAAACCCAGCCAGGACACAGCCATCTGTAAACTTGTGGTTTATTAAAAACAAAAAAAAGCTCTGTCCGTATTGCTCTAATTTTCCAACCTACAGAGCCAGAAAAGGAAAAATAAATGCAAAGCAACTGTCAGGACTGATGATTGTGATGCAAACTCTGCTCAGCCCTGTGATGACCCTGGATTTAGAGCTGTTCCCAGAGGACACAAATGAGTCCTTTGCAGAAAGGAATGCTGAGCTCTTTTTGCAACATCACATGGATTTTTTTTGGGGGGGGGCGCAGAGCAGTTGGACGGTGAGATGACAACCGCAGGATGCAATTGTTGCATTTTAAATACAAATAAACAGCCCTAGAGCCGAGGCTGCTTGGCATCACCACAGTGATGGTGTAGCAGTGAACACCACGGCCACTGGACCGGGGCCACCGGGGCCCACGTGCAGCAGGATGGGCCCCGGGAAGGCAAATCATGCGCTGCCGAGTGGCGTCACCAGCACGAGAGCGAGGAGCGTGTTGCGAAACAATGGTAAATCTGGTTATTTCAGCCTTGCTGCCATCTGCACAGGAAATCGTTATTTCACACAGACCGTAAATCCCAGGAAGAATTCACATCTGGGGTTGAGAGTAAGCAGATAACGCCTCAGCTCCAATGTCTCTCTAGGCCTGAGGAACTCAGGAGGTAGCTGCTCAGAGCAGGACGGGGCAGAGGGGAGGGAGGAGAGAGGACAGAAAACATGGGGCTTCTGCAGGGTCAACCAAAGGGAGACTAAAACCAGAAACAAGCTGGAATCCATCACTTCAGCTCTGTGTGACCTGGGATTTGTCATTTCACCTTTCAATATTCACCTTCCCCATCTGTGTAACTGAGATAATCCTGTCCCAGCGGCAGCTTTCGAGCGTTAATTCTCATCGAATACCTAAAGCTTCCTGACTGCAAGATTTACAGTGTTAATGATGATATTAACATTTCCTTAGAGCAACCAGAAGTAGTTTTTCAATCTGATGAAAGGCAAATGATGCCCCAAACCTTATCCAAGAGGCCCTGCTGAGCTCACACAACAAAGGAGGACAATGTGCCTCCCAACTCCTGCTTTACACACTGAAATCCTACAAGTCCCTCGTGGAATTAACACGCCCAATTGTCCCATCAGCCTCACCTATTTTCAGGTCGCTGGCTACGTGGCGCGGCACTTCTCTGAAGCTGAACGGTGAAACTTCACTCCACATTCGGAAGGCGGCCGCCAGGCCCCTGCGCGTGTCCCTGGCGCTGATGAGGTTTCTCGGGAAGGACAAGATCCTGTAGGGACACAGAACAACCTCAGGAAAACGCTCTTCCCTTCTCAAACCTCGAGCCTGCATCAGACAATCCAGTCTTTCCATTCACTCTCAAAGGTTCAAAACAGGAGTAGCTTGAACAGGATATCAAAAATATTTAAAAAACCCCCACAGGGACTAATATTTTACCGATATTCTTTACAGTCCCATGTTCTAGACTACAGCTTTTGTCCTTCCTCAGGCACATCATTTTAGACAAGGTTCACTCGGAAAACACTGTTGTTATCCCAACATCTCCCAGTGTGTTGCACAGTGTTGCTGGAAAACAACACCATTTCAGTAGTGGTAACTCCTGTTCATCACACTTAGGCTACGATGTATGTGCATGCACTGAATTATAATACTCTCCGTCAAAACTTTTGAAAGAGAGTTCCAAAGAATATCAAAGATTTGATAGTAAAACAAGCTATTTCCCTTGAAAAAAAATCTCATTGCTTGGGAGAGAGACTCGTGAGAGGTTTTTGCTCAGGCCACAGGAATTGATCCAGCTGAACTGTAAGAGAACTGGTGCAGGATGGCAAAACCCCTGTTTGTATCATGGAAATGTATCAATGGCCCCTAGAAACTTACCTTGTCCCCAAAGAAGATCTGCATTCAGGAAATTGCCTGAAGCGCAGCAATTGGGAAAAGCTGTGTATATTCTGCTGTTTTTTAGCTACGCTCTTTATGTTCTCCCTCCGTCCCAGCACATCCTAAAGGGAGCAGAAGGTTTCATATCAAGCCAGGCTGCTAATGAGTGTAAACCTGGACAATTCAGACTATCGCGAGGCTTAGCCTGTTTGGGATGAGCGTAAAGGGAGATTTATGTTCTCTGCTCAGAGAGAAGGAGGCAGGTTGATGCCACCCACTCGTTCTTTGGGCTCACAGCAGAACTAACCCCCGTTTTCCACTGGGAAAATCAATATTGTAGAAAAACTCCCTACTTTAGAGTGGCTTTAGTGCTCTCCATTGGCTACCAAATAGATTAGCAACATCCACGTGGTTAGTATCTATACCCCGGAAAAATGCAGACCCCAGCGTCACTCTCAGAGCTCGTGCAAGTCCGTACTTGTACGTCAAGTTGAAGTGGTCCCATTTCAGGTGCCCTGGGGTGATCGTGTATCGTTTTCTCCGTCCCGGAGCCTGAGGTGGGAAAGCCGGGCTGTGCAAAGCAGAGGCGCTCGCTCCGTGAACACCAGGTGATGTGGCATCCTCCTTAAAAGACAAAACAGGAGGTTGAAAAAGACGGGAGAGACAGTGAAAAACTCCCAGGTACGGGGCGTTTGGAGCTGGGGAACACAACAGGCACAGACGGAGCAGGAACGAGGCCACAGCAAGTTCTGCAGCTCTTCCTGGAAAGTTTTCATTTCCTTTTCACTTCGCTATTGCTCTCCAGCCTCACCACAGGAGAAATTAAATACTAGACAAATCAGTAAAACAGGCAACGCTTTGTGCAGAGAGCTCTTTATAGAGCTGCACTGTGGATCTGAAATGCCTTCCAAGTAAATAGGAGCCCTAGAAACCTTGGAGTGCATTGAAAGCCGTCATACAGTAAAAGACAAAATTTGGTGACAGGTCTGACTCAAACTGTAAAAGCCTTTTAGTCTTGAGCAGTGGAGGTGAAAAAATGGGACCCAACACACGTTATTCACCCTGTGCAGTCAGACCTCCATTAATTTGCTTAATTGAGTTGTAATGAATATAATTAATTCCCCTCTCTCACTCCCAGTCATGCAGTTCCTCTCTCATAAACTGAACAGTAACGTGACTCTGTGGCTTGGTACCAATTAGTAAGAGCACGTGATGCAAACAAGGGCTGCTATTGCCAGCATCTTCACAAACACACACAGCAGGAGAGGATGGAAGCGCTTGAAGAAGATTGCTTTTTAAATAAAATTAAAAAGTAAATTTAAACGAAATGCAAAAACTAAGATCGGTTTCTGAGAGCCCCAGAGCCTTGCTACAGCTCCCTCTGAATACCAGTTTGTCCCAGCACATCTTGCTAATAGATGGACCTTGAAAACGAGTTAATAGCAGCTAATAGTTCTGTAGGTCCAGCACTGACTCAGTTTAGCTCTTACACCAAGAGCTCTGCCTCTGGAGTTCCCAGGAAAGCTCGGCTGTTGCAGAAATTGGAATATCCACATGCCACATCACACTGGGCTGGGAAAGCAAAGGCACCCAGAACAGCCAAAGCTCCGAGGGAAAACCACCCAAATCTTCTGTGCGTTCACTGCTTGGTTGTCTGCAATCTGCAAACACACCTCTGTTTATTGACTCTACTTGGATGCATAATTATCTTTTGGGATCCTTTGCAAAAAGAGATTTAAACAGCCACAAACAGATTTTGTTGCCTTAGTAGTTATTCACGTATCGTTTAGGTTGCTTTCTGAGTGTATCCCTCTTCTAAAAAGAACAGACATCACATGTATTTGATGCCCCCACTCCCCTTTCAAGCATTCAAGAATTAAATCCTTTCCCCTACCTGACTTTCGTGAACCGCAGCTCCAGCTGGGTCTCCCACAACAGCCAGCAAAGCCACCGCAGGGAAAATGCAGAAAACCCCCACCATGGTTCTACAGCCATTGCTCCTCTTCTTTTCAGCTGAGAGGAAGCTCTTCCTTCTGTCTGCACAGAATTGTTCTGCTGGACCCATGTCGTCCTTTAACACAAAAGCATTAAAGAGAGATGTGACAGACACTAAGACATTCTCTTCACAGAATGTGCTGGTAATCCTTTTGCTCACAGTTGCATTTGGAGCATTTGTGAGTAGCTCTGCAGTTACTGCCAAAGCTGTGCAGAACCACTGGAGTTTAAGAAAAAAAAAAAAGGAAAAAAAATGTAGACTTTACATTGAGCTGCTTTCCAATGTGCCAAAGATTCTCTCAGCCTCTGCCAAGAGGTTTCATATTTCTGCAGCTGAAAGTTGGGAAGAAAAGCAGCAAAATGAAACAAGCTGGGGTGGACATAAACTCTTTAACTGACTGGATAATCAGCAGAGGACAAATCTGCACTTGCCAGCTTTATGTAATGAAAAAATTGGGGGAGGGGGCAGCAAAAGGAATCCAGAAGCCAGCATCACGCCCTTGGAATGTTTCATTCGGGATGCTTAACGCTCGAAGAGCTGTCATTTGTCAGGGGCTGTGGGAGCAGCATGAAAAATGAGATGCTGTGAGGGAACAGGCAGCTGGCTCTGCTCAGGAAAGGGGTTTACAAACTCAGACAAAAGTAAATATCACCCCCCTCATCCACAACATTTGACAAGTGACCTGCAATGTTACAGTATACCTGGGAGCTACCCAGCACGGGGTTTTCGTGCTGAGAAAGACAAGTATTTTCAATCATACTGATTTTGGGTACCTCAGCTTGAGCACGTCAGAAAGACAGACTTGGAGAAACGCTCAGTTTGTCTTTAACTGTTTGCTTCTCTAAGGCATCTCCAGGCTGCAGACAATAGGTCAACTCAGGACTTCTTAAAAAGCTTACTCAGAAATCCACAGGTTTTCAGAAACAGCTGCACTTTTCTGCCTGGTCACTGCATGCTGGATACTCCTGATGTGGGGTGTCCTTAGCCAAACAGTTCTGAGCAGACGGAGGAAAAGCAACTCTGCAATCTCCCTGTTTCCCAAGCGGTTCCCAGTAAAGCAGCACTGGCTCAGAAGAAAAATTCTGCCAGCAAACAATATCTGGAGCTTTAGTAAAAGGGCATTCTTGAGGATCTCATTGTTTCCGAATACTTATTCATGCAGCCAAGGCTTCTTCCATGAGTTACTGAAATATTCTGAAGGGGAAAGAGCTCAGACTGTATATTAACCATTTATTTTCTTGCGCCGCATGCTGCGGAGATGATTCGTGACCCCTGTGGCATTTAGGATCCCGCTTCCCTGGTGAGGCAGCAGGTTACACCTTGATGGATCAGAAGCGAGAGCCGGGTTTCTTGGAAAGCACAAAGTTCACTGTCCCCCCGGGGAAGTGCTGGGAATGCGCTGTGCCCATCCCCAGCAAAATTCAGTGCCTGTGCGTCCAACTTCACCAAACCACTGGCTGCAGAACGCTTTCAAAACTTAAGCCAAATATTTGCTCAGAAACCAGCTCAGCAGTAAGGCCAAGATAAACCTCAGTTATTATGGCAATGAGAGTCAGATGGGGAAAGCTCTTCTGCTGAGGTATTCAGAACTTACAGATGGAACTCACGGAGCTGAGGGAGACACATGAACTCCACACCGTGCTCTCTAACAACGCTTCTGATAAAGTCACTGTGCATCTGGGTTCTTCAGCGCACAATCCTCAGTGCCGCTGCTGGTAAAAAAGCAAAATTGCAGGTTTATACTTAGTTCGTTAATACTGTAGCTGTTGAATTTCAAGCACAGCTCCCTTCTGTAGGTATTTTAAGGATTATTAGAACCAGAGTGCACATCTGTTGACATTTCATCCCTGTTTCCTGCCCTGGGGTAAGAACATCATGGCTTTGCCAAGACATAATTGTGCCTAAAAGACTCTCAAATGCAGCCATCGGTGGCCTCAAATCTACAGCACTTGTCAGAATTTAAGCCTCCTTCAGACACTTCAGACAACTCCCAGAGTGCCCTTTCCCTGCGCCAAGGGAAAGAGGTTAGGCAGAACTCCAAAGATTTATCTCTGTCTTCTCCAATTCCTGAACTTATTCTCCCTGCTTTATCAGGCAGCCTGAGCCCCTCAAACGACACCTTTTCTGCAAGTGCAGAAACTGCTGCTGCGACTTCGGAGTTCGGATGAATTTTAGAGGTCTCGGGTTCTCGAGTGCAGATATTTGGTTTGGAGAACAGGCAAGAACTGTCATCCTGACTATATTTGGACAGAAAAGCATTCCTGGCTTTGGTTTCTGCACAGTGTCTCAAAGCAATGGAACACATTACACTTTGAGGGAACCCATCTGGTGTAACAGGAATTGGAAAGGAGGGCAGGGAACAGAACCGACTCTGCTTTGTCTTCACCCTGTCGGCAGCAGCGACCCGGATACCGTTGCAGGGAGCTGAGATTTCTAAGCAAACAGGGATGCATATCCCAAGATATCTGCACACAATCAATGTCACATGAGAAAGCTCTAAACAGCTGTCAGGAGGGAATTAATGTTGCATGAGATCTGCCAACAGTCGACTGGAGGCTATAGAGAACATAAAAAAAAAACATAAAGATCATTTGCACAACATGATGCACTTTCCTTGTTAAATCACCTCAGTCTTGCTTTGCTATTTTCAGTCTTAATTGCCAAAATGTTTAAAGTGGGGCTGACATATCATACACAACATATGGCTACATTCCCAAGGGCAAGTTTCAGCTCAAAATAAATACTTCCTCACTTCCGTGGATTATTCTTAGCATTTCTCTCCTCCCCTTCATTCAGCATTGCTAACACTAAATGTTACTTTAGCACTATTTCTAAATGGTTCTCATTTGCCACATTTAAAAGGGAAGTCAGCCCTGGTGCATGGGCCAGGAATCCCACTGGCATCACTTCCTCAAGTCCCCAGGATGATGCAAGAACAATCTATTACAATATATCTATATATACTACTACAACATATCTATATGCACTACAACATATCTCATGCTAAGAGGTACTACACAGAGAACAACCGTTCATGCTAGAACTGCAGCTCTCTGAATACCCAAAACAAACCTCACTTCTCCCCAAACCTCTTATTTAATCATGGATTAAGTGCATATTATTCAGCACTGGAACAAACTGCTCTCATTAGCTTCCCCGTCATGAACTGGGAGTTTTACACAGAGGTGGGGAAGACAAGAATAAGGACCCAAGATCTGATGGTGTCCAATGGTTCACAGCATCAGCGTTTCATCCCTCGGGCACCAGTCCAAACCCAGAGCGGGCAGGGGAGCACACGCAGCTGAATGTGATTTACCACATATTGGCTCCTCGGTGGCCCATGTGAAAAGAATTAGCAAATCCTCATATAGCTCCTATTTTAAAAAGCACTTACATATTTATCCCTTCGTCTCACAACTTGGGGGGAAAAGAAAAAACAACAACCCAGCATTTTTGTGTGGTTCCTGTGGGAACGGCAGTTAAAACTTGTACTTTTTCAGTGGGTCATGGACTAAAAAGGATTTTATCGGCTGTATCAAGGAGCAACATTCCCCAGGGAGGCAGAGAATAGAAACGTTCTTCAGTCCCCAATCATTCTCTCACTTGCTATCATGCAGCCCCTCGTGATCAGCATCTGCTGATGTTCCTAGAAAAATCCATGCTCCACTGAATAGCAAATGAGCTGAAAACAAGGGATTGCTCCAGCTGGCAAGGAAAACGGAATATTTTGCTTAACTGTCAGTTTGGAGCTGCAGCTCTCAGAAGTGCTTGACCTTGTGTTACCAAAGAGACGTGGTCCTGACCTCGGCCAGAAGCTCAGCAGCCCCATCATGGCCACGTAGCAAGTAGAATTTCAGGAATGAAATGAGGGAGAATTTTTTCTCAATATAAAGAATAAAGTGTGCCCATAACAGAGTAACAATTGCTTCCCTGGGTGGGGATATTTCTGTTGTTGCTCTTTAGTGGGCTGCATTAATGATCTGTAATCCACCTGCGGATGGATCAGTCCTCCTGAAATCCCAGTGGGAACACAATCAAACGAGAGATGGGCTCTTCTCCTGACCAGTCATCTCCCTCTCCACTCCCTCAGTCTCACGCCGTCTGTAAAACAAGGAGTTCTGGCCTCGCTTCCAAAGGAAATGCTTTAGAAACCCTTGTTCCGAGTATGAGACGAGCTATATTTAAAGTTTCTACACCAGAAAGACTGAGCGAGATCCTCCCCGTTCAAAACCATCGCTGTACCTTGCACACAGAGCTGCATGTCGGGGTGGCAGAAGCCTCAGGGAAAACAAGGAGCTCCCCAGCACACTTGTGGGACACCAACCAGTAACAAACATCAAGCAGAAAGGGACTCGCTGTCCACACGGATTAACCAATCTGCCAAAAACACACCTGGCACACGCGGCATCCTCTCGCCTCTGTCGTCTCGTTCCTGGGGCTCCACTGACCACCTTGGCTCTCCCGGGTTGTGGTGCAGCGATTCCCTTCTTCTCTCTAGGAAAATGAAAGGGTCAAAACGGTGCTGAGCGGCTCAGCTCTTGCTCCTCAAAAGCAACCACAGCAGGAAGAGGGAAATGAAAGAAAAAACTCCCAACCTGAAAGCTCTCTTCACAAACAGCAGCTCTCAAGCAGGTATATTACGCTGCGCAAAATTCCGTCTCTATCTCGGTCATACAATGAGTTTCAGATATGAAAACAAGATCAGGAGATCCTGAAATGGAAAAGAATCTTAAAAAATACAAACATAAACTTGAGGGGAGCTCTTTTTTCCCCTACAAAATCTCTTTTCATTACTCAAAGGAAAAAAATAAAAATAAAAATATATTTTCTGCAACAGCTGCACAGCTTGGAAGTTGAAGGCTGCAGCCTTCCTACGTTTTCTTTCCTTCAGGGACAATACTCACTTGGAAGACTCTCTTCATTTAGTATCCAAAGAAATTATACAAAAGTGAAGCAGATGCTCCCTGTTGTTTTCTCCCGAATGCACTGACACCTCAGGTATAAGAAATGAGAATAACACAACAGACACGGATCCGTTTGCCACCTCTGGCCCCTCTTCCCCAAGTCCCAGCACACACAAAGACTTTCTCACAACACCAGGGGATTATGAAGAAATAATAAATATTTCTGTAACTACCACATATTCCACAAAGTTAAAAATTGCTTTAAAAGATTTGCTAACGAATAAAGATAGTAGAGGAACACAGTATTTTTGTTTTAAATATTGCTTGCAATATGTAATAAACAGTATAGTTGTGTATAATTGTGTGGTTAAAGATACACAGCACACACGCAAACACGTCCGTGTACATACACACATGGCACAGCAGTCCTAGGCGGCCGCTGCCACCAACGGTGACTTTACAGGACAGACTGCATAATATTTCTTCAGTCAGACAGCTGGAAAACACAATACAGCTGGATCCGTATTTCAGCTACTGTTTGTACATTCATTTTAATGCTCAGGAAAATATATATTTTATTTTATTAAGTTTTGCTGCAAAACAAAGAAACAAATGAAATCCCTTTTTCTCATGTCTTAATTATTACTATTTATTTTCTTTACATTTTGATTGGAGTATTTAAACCTGCCTTTGGCATTATGGATAGAAAGCTCAGGAGTCTCTGAACACACGGTTGAGCCAAAAAAACCAAAAAATGGAAGAAGAGTGTCACTTAGAGGTTAGAAATATTTGTAGCAACAACGTATTTTCTCCAATCAGTGTTCACTACTTTATCTCTAAGGCACACACTCTGTCTTTAGGATCTCATTACATCCGGATTTGTCTCTGTCAGTCCAAGTTCTCATTGAGCCCGTTAAATACCAGATCTGAGAGCGTGCTGTCCTGGGACGTTCCCTCCCTACCACCGACGGGCGTCTGGGGTCTCTCGGATCTCCTCACACGAAGTGCAAGCGGATGCTTTGCCATCGGTACGAGGTGCATCCTCCTCCAGCATCTCCATCCCAAGCAGCGCAAGGCTGCAAATCTGATGCCATGGGGCACGAGACGTGATGCAGTCACTGGAGCTGGATGCCGCTGAAAACATCTGTGCATGGACGTCTGTTTGCCTCCGGTCTGAAAGACTCTTCTGCCTTCAGAAGACAGGTCAGTGTTCTTCACTTGGGGTCCTTTGGGCTGGATCGGCAGCAGGGGGTGAGGGGCTGCAGCCCTCCCGTGCTGCTCCGTGGCCTGGTGACACTGCAGCACAGGGGACTCCCTCCCCCTGCACCCAAATCACATCACTTCTTTGCTCTCTTTCACGATAGCTTTTTGCAGGGAGCCAAACGCATCAGCCCGACTAGCGCCTCTCATCTAAAATGCAAACAAAAAGGAAGGAAAGGAGGAGGTGGGAATGGGAAGGGAAGCGAGCGCATCCTTAGACAAAGATCTGGATCCTCTCCCGGATGGCCTGCCGGCAGATGGGGCAGACGGTGAGGGCTGTGCTGCAGTCCGGGCAGGAGCCATGGCCGCACTGGAACACCAGTTTGATTTGGTCGTCGATGCAAATCGGGCAGGTGATGCGCTCTTCCATCTGCCGGTAGCGGTTCTGCAGCTCCTCCATGAGCTTCCTCTGGTCGGTGGATTCCGAGCTGGGGCTGCACTCCACCTCGGTGCTGTCTGCAGGAGAGCAAGAGCCAGTCACCAGCGTGCTCTGCCTCACACAGCAGCTCTTCAGTTAGCCGCTGCCCCTCAAGAGCAGCAATTAGTTGAGACTACACAGGACAAGCTTCGTGAGACGTCCTGTCCTGTCTATGCAGCTTGGACTTGGCCCGCGACACCTGAGAGAATCTACCTTTTCCTCTCTAAAGGTGGTCAATGCAACATGCAGTCCCCTCGAAAACAAACAAAACAAAAAACCACAACAAACGAACAAAAATCAATTCCCTTTCTTAAGCTTATTTCACTGAAAAATCATCGATGCTGCTCAAACTAACTCTATGCAAGACCCTTCCCACAGCACTTAACAGCAAACGTACCTTGTTTTAGTTTTTTGGTTATTGTCACTTGACATTTGATGCACTTCTTCATCCTCCTGGAGCATTCTACCACGAATGACACAAGAAGAGATAACAATCAAGTCCACTGATGCCAAAATGAAGAGGAAGACAACAGACTCAAGAACATCAGCTTTGAACAACCTGAGACCTCCCTGGATGATTAAGAGACTGTTTCTGCACGGAAATGAGGACACTACCTTCTTTTTGAGCTACGTCCCAGTCTCTTGGTTTAGTCCTTCCTACGCCAGTAGCAAATAAAACATGTTTGATGGATAAAACATTGCCAGCTAGGACTGAATCATCTGGTTTTCCTTTGGAATTATCCAGGGTATCTATAAGCACAAGCAAAGTTGCCTGGGTTCCTGATCATCAGGTGGTCAGAACACTCTGTGCTTTACACAGGTAGCTTTGGACACCCTACGGTGGTGCTGAAATCATGCTGGGGTTGTTTCAGGACACAAGCAGCACAAAAGCTTTGTGTCTAAACAGGACTTGATTTCTGAGAGTCCAGCTAGGGAAGCCGTATGGTGGAAGAGGAAAGAAAAATTTAAAAACAAAAAGAGGAAAACAGAAAAAAACCCAGAACGGACTTACCTTCACACACAATACTGTGCTGGCAGGGGAAGAAATGGATGAGCAAGGCCAGCTCCGAGCAGACCAGGCACTCTGTGGGGACCGCCACGCTCGAGACACTAAGGTTGGTCATGGTGTTGGGGGTGGTGTGCACCCGGCGAAGGCTGCAGGTGACGGCTGAGCTGTCTGAAGAAACCTGCTGTTCCCTGCAACCGTGAACAAGGAATAAAATCTGAGCCACGTGCTCCAGGTCCTCCTCAGCGACCAGATAACATCGTGTTGCTCCCTGGCAAACACTCCACAAAGAGACAGAGCAGCAGATGCTCATGTAGCATAAACCTGTGAACCTTCACTGCCCCAGCGGGACCAACTCAGCCCTCAACAGTCGGAATTCTGACTGGTTCTATCTAAAAAGAACGAGAAAGAGCAGGGATGACTAGTATTTACACCACCTTAAACTGCTCTTTTGAAGGGTACTGACAGTACAATCATCTGCGGAGAGGAGCCAGTTTTTAGGAGCTATTTCAAAAGTGCAGCCCTAACGATCCTTCATATTTGCATGTTCCTGAAAGGCAGCTGGGGTGGCTGTCCGGGAGTTTGCCTCTGACATGACACAGGCTCGGATTCAGACTCCTGTCCTGGCATTACGAGTCCCAAATCCTAAGCCCTCAGCAATCCAAGCAACTGCAGCGTGCGGTGACACCACCGTGCTGCGTGAGCACTTCGCATTCTGCAAGGAACTGGAACTGGAGGTAGTTTCCAGAAGACACGGTTTACCTGAACTTCTGTGAGAAGTCTTTGACGATCTGGACAATCCTTCCATCTGTAATGAGGTCTAAAGGAGACTTTCCCCGATGATTTGCATAATTAATATCTGCTCCCTCTTGTGCTAAGTAGCACGCAATGGCAGTTCCAACATTCAGCTCTATGTTTCCAAGAATGCCAGAAGCCTGCAGCTAAAAGAAATTAAGAAACACTCTCTGTTAACAGAAAAAGTTTCTGTTATGTGGCTTCGTTTAAAACTTGATACAGATCAAAGCCTTAATCCTTGTACTTACAATTCAAAAGGGCCATTTAGCATTCTTTTTTGAAAAATACGAATAGCAGATTCAAATCTTGTATTCTGGGAACTAGAATGTATAACTGGTCCTAACTGGTGCTAATCATTACTAATCATAGTAATGGGCATCCACTTCTTCAGGTAGTGAAAAGGAAGTACAATGAAGACTGATATGTCTCACCTCTCACATTCTGTTCTACATCTGCAGATAACTGGGGTGTTTGTGGTTGGCTGTCCTCATATTTTCCACACCATCAGGCAGAAATTAATTGCTGTGGTTCTGGGGCATGAATTAAACCCAAGACTCTTGGCTCTGCAACTGGATTCATGACCTTTCCCATGTTAAGAAAGAAACGCACAATGCTAATAAAAATATCGGGGGAGACAGCATGAATTGTTGTCTGACTATGTGAAGTTTCATTCAAACATACCCTCAGAGGATCTATTCCTGCTTTCCCACAGCAAGAAGGTTTGTTTCCACACTGCCCATCTGGACTGGCTTTACACAATCTCCCTGCCTTCCTTTGCCCCCTTAGGTCCCGCTCTCTGCTCTCATTCTAACATCATCAAGCATCTTCCTGCCGTGGGTGCTGGAATTTCTCCTCCTCCCAGCTCACCTTGGAAAGGAGGGACAACCCCATCTCCCCTTCACGCTTCTCCATCACAACGGACATGAGCTGCTGCCGTTCCAAGGCGATGTGCATGGCTGTGTCCCCGTCCTCATCTTCAGCACTGACATCGCTGCCCTCGCTGACCAGCAGCTGCACCATCGCCACGTGTCCCTGGATGACGGCCAGGTGCAGCGGCGTCTGGTTACGGTTGTTCTTGAGGTTGACATCGCAGCGACCCTTGAAGAGAAGAATTGCATCAGAGCGAGCTGTTGCCGCTGAGTTTGGCTGAAGAAGAGTGCTGCAGCTGTGGGGATGGTGCAGGCCACAGGTCTCAGGTCCCTCTTCGTCAGGACAGAGATCTCCAGGAGAGCTATGTGATCCAGCCCTCTGTATCTCGGCCATATGGCCCACACACCCAAATATCAAGAAAGTGAGGACTGGAAGCCAAGTGCCCAACCGACACACAAATAACATTTTCCTGGTGATGACTTGGGTATGAAAACTTGTCACTTACCTCTTTGATGAGAATTTCTGCCACTTCTTTGTGATTGTTGAGAGCAGCAAGATGCAGGGCGGTGAAGCCATCTTCCTTTTTGGAGTCAACCAGCTGCCGAGCTCTTGCTAGAATATTCTTTATGGCTCTAGAGTGTTGGAGGTTAGCAGAGATGGAAGAGTTACTTGATCGGGAAAGAAAACAACATGGAGGAGACAGGCCTGCCTCTTCTGCTCACCAGTTAGAAACATTAATGTTTTAATAGGCAGCACCGTGAGCTGGCAACTGTGATGCAGAGCACTCCTCTATCTCACAGACTGAATTACAAGAAAACAACAAAAGCCCTTGGTTATCATTTAATAAAGTACGGTAAACTCATACTGCTATGAAAATAATGAGCAGATTTATCCTTGGAAGAATTCCAGAGGCTCCCAGCTAGACATAGTCTTTTCAAGTAGAGTTTACTACAGACCTTCTCCTGTCCTTTTATGTGTGAACCCAAACATCTACAGAGACTATCCAGAAGCAGACAGATTTCCCAGCTGGGCTAGGGAGGTATGAGACAGATGGGATGGCAGCAGTTTTCTGTGAACGCACGAAAGGCAACAGCTATACCTAGCTGTATCCAAACCCAAGAAACATATAGCCAACCGTTTCCCTCCTAGCTATCTAGAGCTAGGTCCACTATGTTCTTACTGTTAAGGCAGCAACCACGAGTTAACATCTGTAAAAGCAGTAAGAATGAGAAAGGGTCACTTACAGCTTGTTGCCCTTCAGAGCAGAATAGTGGAGCAGGTTGAAGCCTTGGCAATTCTGGACAGTGAAGTCGATGTTGGGTACTTCAGTGAGAATCCCAATAATGACTGTGTAATCCGCAGTGATAGCGTAATGCAGGGGGGTGTCTCCCTGGGAATCCTGAACAAGGACACCAAAGCACAATACAGGTCACCTACCTCGGAGTGTCAAATGACACTCATAAAAAAAATCTCACCGCTCCCTATTGCTGGGAGCAGGAGTGTTTCAACAACACACACGAGCAGCAGTCAGCTCTTGCTGGAAGCCCAAGTCCAGCACAGCAAGAAGTGTTGCTGGATTGAGCTGTGGAGAAGGAGCAGACCCAAAACTGGAATTTCAGACTACTGAAGACAGGAATACTTCCTCTGTCCAATGCACAGTAGTGTGTTTTAAGAGAATGACCTTCAAGTTCTACGAAGCAACAGATGGTGTAAGACGTAAAGAAACACCTCCCTACCTCGAAAAAAAACAACCGCAAAAGAAACACTGAAACCCAAAAAACCACCAACACACACCCCACCCCCCAAATCCCAGAACTTACTGGGAGGTTGACATCGCAGTTGAGCTCGCACAGGGTCCGCACGACCTCTGTGAATCCTTGACTGACAGCAACATACAGCGCTGTGCACTTTGCATTGTTTAACAGGTCCGCACTGGCTCCTTTACCAATAAGCACACGGGCAACCTCAGCTTGGTTTCTGATTCAAAAACAAGCAGTAAAACAGATTAGATTCAGCCCTGTGCAGGCAGTAAATTCTTCCTTCTTGTAAGGCAACAAACAAACAAAACCAATCCCAAACAACCAAACCACCCCAACAGCCTCCTGAAAAAAAAAAATCTAATAACCAAAACCTCCCCATCAGTTGTTCTGCTTCCCCCCAAAATTTCTAGCATGGGAACTGACCTAGCTGTGGGGGTTAAACTAATGCACTAAGAAATGCACCTGGGGCCATGAAGCTTCAATTTCTAACATAAGGTAAAATCAGAGAAAAGCCTCCATCAGCCACCCCGCCTCACACAGACTGCCCGTTTATATGTAGAGACGTGCTCTGGCAGCCCTTTAGGTCTTACACCAGAGACAGCAAGAAGACAGATGTCCTACCCAAAAGCTGCATAGTGCAGGGCTGTATCCCCCTCTTCATCCCTTAGGTTGACATTGGCGTGTGCCTGCAGCAGAATCTTCACAACATCCAGATGGCCCTGGTAAGAAGCAATCTGCAGGGCCGTCCTGCCCTGGTTCTTGGCGTCAACCTACGGGAAAAGCAGAGACATGGCAAACAGCTCGGTTAGGAAAGACCTTGCCTTGCGTTCAAGCCTCAGCTCTGTTCTAGAGAAGGCTTTAGCAGGACAGAAGTCACTGGCTGCAGAGTAGTCGCAGGCTCAGAAATGCAAAGCAGAATCCATGCCCCATCAGCTCTGTTTCATCTACGTCAACTACAACGCTGACCTTGTCCCAGAATGTTTCTAAAGAGGAAGGGGACAGCACATTTAGTCAAGAAGGGACAAGCGAGTGACCCGAGCTGCAAGCCAGGGCTCTAATTGCAGCTCTGATGCCAAATCCCTCTGCCTGCGAGCAGAATGCTTCTTGGCATCTCTGCCAGCAACTCCTTTCCCAATAGGAAAATGCATGAGGAGATCAAATTCGCTTTGCATAAGGCTGTGAAGATGCCAAGTCCCCATTGTTCTGTGTTACTGCAGGTGCTTTACTGGGCACAATGGCTGGAGGGCATATCACAGTGTTGAAATGCTGCAATGAGACTTTTTTGAGAATTAAAGGGACTGAAGAACAAAGAGAGGCTGTATGAAAGGCAAGAATAAAAAAAAGGAAAAGAAGCTACTGAAATCAGTGGGAGACTAAGGAGAAGCAATGAAGGAGCTAACAGAACCTCAGCAGCCTGGCAAGGAGAACAAAGGGGTTTTTTCCCTGCAGCTGGTTCCGTGCAGCAGTCAGGAGAGCAGAGCAGGCAAGACTTCCCTTGATTCACCCAAAGTGATGGGTGAGTCATCCAGACAAGGAGGCATTAGAGGCCACGGTGTTATTATTCCATTTACGCAAGAAAGAAAATGCTGATAAGCTGAAAAGGCCTTGGCAAGCAGCTCCAACTTGCACTACTAAGTGAGCCTCAAATCCAGCCTCCTATTGCTGTATATAACACTCTAATAGAAATAACAGTTTATTAATATAAATATTAGAATAGAAATAGAATAGAAATAGAAATATAATTAAAATAACTAATAACATAAGGCATTTCTGACTCTCGGCACTTGCTTATCTGGGATAAATTCAACAACTGCAGGTATTTGTCTATTCCTCCCATCTCCAGAGGCCCCATTAACTTTGTAAACAAAGAACTATAATAAATACCAGACAACTAACCACTAAATGAGCTTCACATGGGTTCCTTCAGAATTGATCCTAGTCCTCCTGGTTCATGCACCCAGCTGCTCCTGCCAGCCATGCAGACAGAGGCTCAACAAAACTTGGATTTTGTTACCAATGGTCTCCAAGGACATTGCTGAAATACTTTGTTCTCTGGTTCTCCTTTTTTAACCTGTTTAGGAGCCTGAACCTTCAAAGAGGCAGCTTAAAAGAGCAGTGAAGTGAGCAGATGTGATCCTAACAGTTTGGCACTCAGCAAGCACATAAACTGTTCAGCAACAAGTCCAGCCCAGTTCCCCGCTCCAGTCAGACAGGAGATAAGACACCGCACAGACACACACAGCACCAGCATCTGGGCAGCTCTTCTCCTTCCCGATTCCAACAACAGCATTTTGCAAGGTCATGTAAGGACAGACACATTCAGGCAGACACAACCCATGGCTTTCTTTTCAAACAGAGGCTGGATACTCAGACATCTTGTTAGTGTTTTCATACAGATGAATACCTCTCCCCTAGTTCTATTGGTATAGCGTCCACAGATGAAATCTGGGAGAAGGTGGCTTTAGAAACGTGTTGTAGGACTTAACTCTAGTTCAGATTTGGTGCCACAAACTAGAGCCATAAACTATCCACATTTAACATACAAATTTAATCCTAAATTGCAGCAAAATAATTTTTCGGTTGTTAGGAGCTAATACTAGGTCTGAAAAATCATTCTTTTTCTCCCATCCCATCTGACTACAAAATTTTCTGACAGTATTTTAAAGAAGAGCAACAAAAAAGAACCATTCAGGACATCTTCAAAACTTGCCTTGTCTGGGTACTTCTGAAGGAGCTCCCGGACCTTAGCGGCGTTGTTGAGCGCCGCACAAATGACCAGGCACCCTGCGTGCTCCGACTCCGTCTTCTGGGACAGCAGCTTCTCCAATACGGTAATTAAAGTACCTGGTAGGAATGAGAGACAGCCACGGGTTAAGAGGACCAAAGAGCATATGCAGCCATGCATACAGCTGTATAACCACAGTATGGCCCTGCTGTACCTCTAATACTATAGCTCACACAAAAAGTTTTACAAATTTGTGGCTTACACAGAACTTTTGCGTTACAAGTCTGATGTTTTGAGAACCCAAAAAGACATGAGACCATGGTACAGAAGACCAACAGAAAAAAATCACTCCTAAAAGGCAAATAATTTGAAGAGGAATGCATGGTTTTGGAAATGATGCTGTAGGGAAGAAATACAGGTCTTTTCAGATGGGCTCCCCTAATTACAGCCTTTTGAATGCTTGAGAGGACAGAGCGGTTACAGATAGAACCAAGTTTAAAAGCTTGGGCTCATACAAAAGTTCTCCCTGAAGTTTAACTCAAGCAAACAGTTTAAGACCCATCTACATAGCAAAACAAAAAAAACCCCAGTAAGTCTGTCCTCCCTCCTGCACGATCCTGACATCTAAAGGAAACAAGTGTGGTGAGGCTACAAAAAACTTAAGAGCAGACGTATAAAACAGACAAAATCCCCTCTACACAACATGTGATGCTAAATTCAATTTTGGGGTAGACTGGGCAAAATAACTGTTGGTTTGACAACACTTCCACCCAAGGACCTAGGCATATTTCCCAAGTATTCAAGAATTAGTCTCCTCCTCCAGGAAAGGCAGCAGGACAGAACAGGAAATTGAGAGAAATCAAGGCGGAAGCAAACACTGAACCCAGGGCAGGGCTCCGGTTAGCACTCCTGAGCCCTAAATTCTGTATTTTCCTGCTAAGGCCAGCTTGGCTTCCCTGGTAAGGCAGAGTTCAGATCTGGAACTCTGTCTGGGGAAGAACAGGCAGCTGGAGTTTAACACTGTCCTGAGGGTGTTGCTGTTGTCACACCAGAGCAACCATTTCAGAGTCCCTGCCAGATCAGACATCTCTGTTCTCACTAGCTCACTTTTGGATTCCTTTGCGTTCTCGGTTGTCATGAGGTTTGCTTCCTCATCTCTCTGGTAGGCTGTCAGGCATGCTGGGTTAAACGTCCAGGACTGTCCTCCAACCGAGACTCGCAAGTCTCCGTCCCCATAGACCTTGATCACTTTGCCAATGTGTCCCAGGGTCTGCAATGGAAAGAGAGAAACCGTTTTCAAAAGGCAAGACGCAGGCTGCTTCACACCTCAGAACCAACGCAACACTTCTAAGAGCGGATTCGCAGGCGGCACCTCCTGCTCTGTGAAAAGACGCACGGACAGTGACGCGCTCGCAAGGACACCGGAGGGTTCTCAGCAGTTTCTCTGCTGCTAGTTTTACATAAGAAAGGTTTCCCAGACACTTTACAAACGTCCCGAGAGGAAGGTGGTGAAACAACAAAACATGGTCTGAAGAACCACAAGAACTGATAAAACTGGGGCTAGAAAAGGTTTCCTCTGTGCATTTAATTGCTTCTGGAGGACACCTGTATTCTGCTTTTTAGCCATACTGGTCTGATCAGGCCATTCTTCAATGTGGACGCTTTCCTGCCTCATTCCAGAGAATTCAGGAGGGTGTAAGAGGACTTGTTACTTTGGCTAGTGAAGCCTCTTATCTGACTTACTGGTAGCCAAACCCTTTGTCAGATTCCCCATCTACCCACTTTGCTTTGGGTGCTGCAATCAGATTTACCACCGATAGCTCCAATCAACATTTATTCTGCAAAGCCTCAGCAGTCCCAGAGAGGTCTGTGCACTCACTGGGCAGCAGGAACACTGGAGGGCAACGCAAGCCCAGTCACTATGACTAATTACTTGGGAAAACTCAGGAAGTTACTGGACTGTCCTGGAACTGGCGCGCACTCACAGGTGCCATTTCATCTGTCCACTCCCCATGACCAGGTTGGAATCGCTTCACTGTTTCCATATCATCTATCACTCGGACAACATCACCAACCCAAAAGGTGTTGAGCTACAAGAAAAAGAAAGTCATAAGCTTTTCGGGGACGAAGCCAGGGAAAAAAATATGTAGCAATCAGCCCCTCCACTCCACCCCCACCCTCAGAAAACCCAACCAAACAAGAAGCCCATTGACTCAAAAAAAACCAAGGCAATACAAAATGTAAGTATGACTACCAAGAAATCTGTAATCACTGCACTGCAAAATAAACACAGTCCAAGGGCTGCCGTATTTCTGTTTTAAGCCAAGTACACAATTAAGTAGGGAGATAATTTGGGACAAAACATTTTTCTTCTTCAAACCATTTATAATTAATACCAGTACAAAGTACATATGGAACTTTCCTTGGTCCATCTCATCACTATACCTGACCTGGCGCTGGCGATCTTAATTCACCTTAATATGGAAGTTAAATCTGTTTGTTATTTAAAACATAAAAGGGAATCCAGAGTGTATCTGTACTGGTAATTTGCCAGATGCTCTCTCTGCTCACTGAGCTAAGAAGGGAGCTCTGTCAAAACATACTTTTAAAAGCAGACTAATTTTACGCAAAAGTCTGACACTGCATTTTCCATCAGTACTGGAGTTTTTAGCACTGTGGCCTTGTTCAGGTCTTTCAGAATTTTATGGTCTTTCTATATCTATTAGCCCTGTTTCTTATCATCCACATTTCAAGTCCTGAAACCTCTGGGGAAGGTGAGCTATGAGCTTTAGAAGTGCAGACACAAAATTAGAAGAGCTGGATTAAAGACTCAGGTCATCCAGAAAAATCAGAGAGAAGTGAGACAAAGAAAGATGCAAAAATGAGAATAACATGAAGACACAAGAAGAAAGATAAAAATCAAATGGAAACGACGTGGAAGCAGGTTCATCACAGACGAAAGGAAGGTACAGAAGGATGAGCTACTGTAGTTCTAGTGTTACCGCTCTTATCAAAGAAGCTGTAATTAAATGGAATTTACTTTAAGAACTTACAACATTTGAAATGCAAAGATTCATAAAACTGGACAGCCTCGTAGCCCAGCTCCCACTGTCTGCTACCATCTGCCTTGACTCTGAGGGCTTGCAGGAAACTCTGCCTACAAGTACCGCTTGTAGAAGAGCGGTCTGTGTCTTTGGCACTTGCTTGAGACACAGTGTGTCCTAACAGGGCAGGTTAAAGGGAGCTGTTCCCTGCAGCTCTTGTCGTTCTGGGCACGCTCGCCTGTCAGCACCTACCTTCGTCAGAGCTCCAGGATGGAAAGTCCAGCGGGTTTCACTGTTGAACTGGACCCTCACGTCCCCTCTGTCCGTGATTCTGTGCACAGTCCCTGTCTGGCCAATGAACTTTTGATAAGGGGGGAAAAAAAAAGTAGGGGAAACCCCCTAAATAAATCACATTGCTTAATAGTGGGGAAAGCAGGCATGTGAGGCATACATGGCTAAATTACCCACTTTTTCTCTGTTTAACATCCCTCTCTACACCTGCATTCACCACCAACAGGAATTCCAAAGTGTAGAGGTTTAACAACCCAGCAGACTATGTTAGCTACACAGCAACATTCAAAAACTATAGCTTTTGAATAAAAAAATCCACGGCTCTACTGACGGCTGCCTTAAAGTTCACGCCAGAAGATGCTAAATCCCTGCCTGTCAAGCTAAAAAAAACAGACCGATGCTCAGTTAATAGATTTTCACATTGAAACTGAAATGACATCATTTGTCTTGGCATGTCAAAGTCTGATTTCAGAAAGAGTGCTCACCCACAGGGCAGGTTGGGCTAGGATACATATATAACGTATCTTCAGAATTTTATAGCACTGCTTCACATACCAAGGCTTTAGACGCTGTCTCAGAATCAGACCTGCTGGTTATTCAGCTTACTGACTCAAAGGCAGCAGGTATTTGGGACACTTGTGGCTATACGCTTCCCTCCCTCTCAAATAAAGCCACTTTTATACAAGTTACTAATACAGGATCAGAGACAGAACGTCAATATGGGCCAAGAAATTTCAGCCTTGGCCAGGGCCACTGTTGACAAAACACATAATTTTCATTAGTAGTAATGCATAGTGCAAAAGAAGCCAAACACGGAATGGATCCAGAACTCCAAGGTAAAGATCCACGGATCATTTAAAAACAAACAAACCAGCCATTAATTTTTCGCACTGGCTTCCAAGACTTTTGAGCAACTCTTTTGACCCACCGTAGACTCTCAGAAATTATGCAGGGCTCCACAAGGCAATGCTCACACAACACAGATTTATCTGAGCCTAAAAATCAACCTGAATCCAGTGTCCTATCGCTAAAGAATTTGCATTTGTGATTCAGGCAACACAATTTAAATATACACGAAGATGTTCTGGTAACTTCCTAGCCTGTGCCTACGTATGTAGTCTGAGATGATGATCGATAAATCGCCGAGAGAAGAGGAGCAAGCGGCAGCATACCTCAGCCATTTTCGGATTCCAGCCACCATGGCCCTCCTGCATCTCCCGCAAGATGTCGATGTCCAGCAGGCATTTCACTTTGTCCCCGTGCTGGAACGGGTGCCTGTCTGTGCTTTCTTTCCTCTGCAGTTCAGCTGGTTTTCCTAAAGAGAAAAACGACACCACCCACATACAGGCAGGATGCCCCCTGTGCTGTGGGCATCCTACCACCGAAAGGCCAAACTACTTTACTAATACTCTGAAATAAAGCACTATGTTCACACATGGACCACTTTTTAAAGTAGTACATATTATGGGGGAACTTTATAAAACCACCTCCTGATGTTCTGTCTTCCAAGCAAAATGGCTTTAGTGTCAGGAAACGGCAGCATGAATCAGAATTTCTCAACACAAGGCTTGTGTCTACACACCTAATTTTGGGAGATGCTCTTTGTAGTAAAAGCCACCAGATGCCTCCACGGTGCATTTCAGGTCCACTTTTCCCTTGTGTCCAACTCTGTAGACATTTGTGGTGCCATCAGACCACATGACGCTGGCCACACTGCGTCCAGTCTCCACATCCCAGCCACGAATATCAACCACACGTCCAGTTTTACCTTCACCACCTGATGGAAAAATAGGGGGGAAAAAAAAATGTCGGTCACGTTTCTAATTAGAAAAATTATCCATGAGACAACTCAGTTTGACCAACGAGGAGAGAATCTCTACATTAAACTCAGTGAAAGCCAGTCAGCCCTTTGCTTTGGAATACAAATGTGGAAAAGCTGAATTTTGTGTCAAAGCAGACATCTGTTCGGGTGTACAGAAACACTGCCTAGCCAGGCAACACAGCGTCGTGGCACCACACTGTGGCAACATAAAAACACAGCAGCGTTGTCAAATCCACCCAAGATCTTTAATCTCTCCCCAGCACTGGTCAGGTGGAGAAACATCAAGTAAAGTTTGTTCTGCTACTTCTCTTCACCTGCCCAAGCAAGAAGTATGACGGAAACAATCCAGAACAGGAGGATATATTTGTGAGAAAGTACATCTTCCTCATCTAACTGCTGTGGATGGGGCAGCTCCACCAAAGACAAGGCAGGGCCTCCCAGAGACCAGCTGGGTGGCCGCCCTTTTCTTTCTTCTCACTTGTCTTGCACATGTAACTGATTTCAGGTCACCGTGTAGGCAACACAAGTCTCAGACATGTAAATGTTGATCTGATCTCAAAAGGATGGATAAGCTGTACTGAGCATAAGCTTCTTTTGCTCTCAGACCCTGCAAGTATCCATAGCCTCCACTGAACCCAGATGGAGTCAACACTGGAAGCCTTTGGACTTAATAATTAAGAGAAAAAATATGCTGTAAACATTAGAGTGTTTACAAGGCTCTGGAATAGAGAATGCAACACGGTGTACATTTATACTTCTATACAAGATCTTCCAGGATGGTTCCCATGAGTTTTCACAACAAAACTTTCCTCCCACACCCTGAATGAACATACACAATTTATGTCACAGATGTGGTTTTAAACAACTACAAGAAAACAAATAATATTTAATACTCTAAAGAACTTCAACCTGCATCATCTGAACAGCTCCCCTGGAAGCTACTGCTCAGCACACACATTTTCAACTAGCAATTCGGCAAAAAGAAAAGAAAAATGAATGGTGTTTCACAAGACATCTCCAAAGCAGCTTACCATCCTGGTTACCCCACTCCCAGTCAGGGCCACGGACTACTTTAGCTCCCTGAAAAGTCCCTTTTAATGTGATGCGAGTCAAATTCTGTCGAGGACTCACCAGGACTCTGGAAAAAAGAGAAGACAAATTAATGTATTGTTACTATCCATGCTTTATAAAGCTCTGTTCCAACTGAGGTCTGTCTGGGGACAAACACAGATCGACACACAAGCAGCAGGACCGTGCTGGGGTCTCTCTCATGTTGTTAAGACACCAGAACGGCATCTTGCTTCTCGGGAAGTTGAACATATTTGATTGAACACAAAGACTCAAAACAATTACGTTCACTCGCACACAGCTTGCTCAGCCCTGAAGGAAAAAAATCATCCTTCTTTCAGAACTTCAAGAGCCTTGAGGGGGCTGCATAGGGCAAAACCAAAACCTGGTAGCTCCAAAGAAGAAAAAATTCCCCACACACTCTATGAGATGCACAAACTACAAATTATATTAGGGTAAAGCAGCTCACTGAGGGCCAAGTATGATTACTGTGAATGCAAGCAAATTCATACTTTTTAACGTAACTATTTACCAGCATTCTACAGCACAAGGTACAACACTGCAAACCAAAGTCATCAAAATCTGGATTTAGTAAGTTCACCCCATTGCCTACACAGAGCAGGCGAAGCCCTGCTACAAATGTCATCGAGCAATCTTAAACATCATGGCAGGAGAGCATGGTAGTTTCCATTGCCAGCTGGGCCACTTATAATCCACAAACACCCAAGTCAATGAATACAATGCTCACACAATTAAAACATATCTTTAAAACAAAGCCCCTGAGAAGGGCAAAAAAAAAAAAGAGAGGAGTAAGGAGAAAGTTAGTAACTTCTCCAGAAAGTCAGACATCCCTTCAGAGGGAGAGTGAAACTTGACTTTGAGCTGCCCTTGTATGCCATGGTTCAATTTAAGGCAATGCTTACAGCCATCACTGGGGCGAACGCTGCACAAAAGCATTAATGGCTCAGGCAGACTCCGAACTCAAAGCCGTAAGGAGTTCAGCCCATTTCCTAACCTAAGCTGCAGCCCGCACAGCCTGCTTCACTCGCTGGGAAGCAGAGATTAGACCAGCAGAGCTGTGGCGAGACTGCTTCCAGGATAACAGAGACCCTTCTGTCTGCCCTGCAATTCCCATCACAGCCATCCTCACCGAGCCACCTTGAGAAAAAGGTAAAAAAAAATACCTACGTGATAGTAAACAGGGGGTCTGATGTCCTGTTAAAGCAGCTTCCAATTCCCATAATGTTACAGCAGCTTCTGTACGTGCTGCTCCCAGTCTCTGCTCCCCGGTAGAAAGCTCTCTCATGAGACACCAAGCCCCCAAAGTCCTTACGGACCCGTTCGTCACGATCCACTTTTCTAGGTGACTGCAAAGGCGCCACAATCCATGCCTGGAATCGTGCACCTCCTCCTGACAAACGCCCAGACCAGAGAGAGCAAAATGAAGTTCAGCAGCTGTTCCACGGGGAAAGGGGAGGGGATACCCGGGGCAGGACTGACCTCAGAACGCTGCCTTTATTTTCCATCTAATACCTACAGAGAGAAGGTGGAGACTCGGAAGGATAAAAAGCTTATGTTTGAACTCACTGTTTACTTATCCACCAAAAGCCTAAGTCTTTTACCTTTCTTAACTTGTTAGGAGACCTCCCACCTGCGCTTTACAACCTAACGTGTTTAAAAAGAGGGAGAAATTATTTACACACGTTCTTGTAATCGTCGAATGTTCGTTACCCAGATTGTAGCCCAACAGGAGGAAGACAAAGACCATTTTTTGGATGGTTGAGATTTTGTCGGTTTTAAACACCACCAAGGCTGGCGGTCGCTATGAAAGAGAAGATAAGGAAATAGAGCTAGGAGAAAGCTCAGCTAAGAAGAAACGCTGATCAGCATTCATTTTATTGCCCTGTGTCATGCACTATAGACTGGCTCCAAAAACCAGCACGGATTTGTGTATTACACCTATAATGGCTTAGCTACAACATCCTATTTTCACTGTATTTTGTCAAATATTTTTCTAACAATTTATAAAAGACCTCTTAGTCAAGCCCTGACACAAAGTGACAAAAATACAGTTCTTTCCCCAAATCCTACTCTAACAAGGGAGGGGTTTTCAATGCAAAGATTCTCAGTGACAGTAAAATAAAGTGCCAAGCTAAGCTTAAACAAGATGCTTAAACAGCAAAATAACTGCCATTTGTTATATTTCAGCATAATTTCCCTTTTTGTACCATCATATAGCAGAAATAGTTTCCCATTTCAATAGCTTTCAAGCTAACTTGTCACTTTCAGTAAAATTTGTGGCTGGAGACCAGGGAAACAAAGTTGTCCAGTTCAGAAAGCTGAGCCTCCTTAAAGAAGAAAGTGTAAGAAACTTCATCTCTCATTCTCCTTAAATACTGGAGGCAACTCACCCTACCGGCCTTGTCCTGAACCAGGCTGCTGACCAGCAACACCAAACAACGATGCGAGAAACACATGTCCCGAGCCCATACAGCTCAGATTTTAATCTAATTCAACATGTTTTGCTCCAAATACTGGGTAACAACCACGGTTATTAGTGTGTTGCAAAAACCCCCTAGGGATAAATTGAATCACTGCAATATTGTCTTTAATAACAGTTTTAATTATGATAGCCTAAGTCTGCAGCCATTTCTGCCCTACAAATTCCAACAATATTAAATTATTATGGAATCCAGAAGACACTTGGGAGCATGTACCGTACAGAATGAAGTTATGTGTCTCTTCAGCATGCTGGGAACCACCCCCCGGGGATATTCTGCCTGTGCTCAAATTTCAAGAGGTGCTTACATAGCCCTTTGCATCCCTGAGAGCTTTTCTCCAGACAGCCAGAAAAACAGCATCACCCTGCTTTACAGATAGAGATCTGAGACCCAGAACAACTGACTTGGAGAAGCTTAAACAGAAACTGCTTTTAATTTGCAGTAGCGCTCCAAGGCCCTGCAGAAGTCAGGGCCCCTTCGTACCAGGCACAGCCAATGTATTCTGCAAGACAGAGTCGTCTCCACTGCAGAAAATTCTCATCCGAAGGAACAAGCGCAATGCACGGGACTGGAAAGCTGAAGCGACGGTCACCCTGCGAGGTGGCAGGCCATAAATATTGTGTTTAGATCATCCCACACCTTCAGAAAGGCACCGCTGTAAACTAGAATCTCAGCTCATGGCAGTACAAACCCACGCTCCTCCTAGGATGTATAAATATCTAGGCAGGCTGCCTCAAGAAAGGCCAACACAAAGATCTTACGGAAACCACAGGTAAAACCGACCTCAGCAATGCAAGAAATTCGAGATTCTCTAATCCTCCCATACAAAGCTTTTGCTGAAGCACTTCCAGCAAAGGATAAAGGAAGGAAATTCTGACAGATGGCAGGCGGGTGCTGACTGCTCAAGCATGAACCAGACTAAGACAAGGACGGTAGTGAGGGATCAGGATCACAGAAACCTATTTCAGGAACTGTCTTTACCAAGAATTTCCATTGTCAATCCTCCCATTCCTTGCCAAGGCACAGCTCTGCTCAGAACCAGCTGTACAACTCAGACGGCGGGGTCGCAGTGGGGCTGACGCTTGCTCTCATTGTCACTGACCCCAAAGGTTATTGGGTTTGGAAAGCCATAGTGGGCAAGATTTCACACCAAGGCTACTAGATGTGAACTAAAATGCCTGTGCACACCTAAGACTCACCACTGTGCTGCAGACAGAAGGTTTTCTCAGCTGAACTCTCAGAGATGTCTACATGCAGCCTCTAACGGCAGAATAGCATACGGAGAATGATACAGAAGCACTGGTGGGCACACAAAGTGAAACGTCATTATCACCCTTTAAACACAGCTATTGGTGCAAAACACAGGCTAAAGACATTTTAGTGACAATTCCTCTTGCTTACAGTCTTGATCATGTAATTGCAGAAAAGATGAAGGTAAAACACATCACTGAAATTTAATATCTATTCCACAAACAGAATACTCCAAACTAAATACGGGAAGCCCTAGTGTGGGGATATACCCTAGTGTTCTGCAATGTATGTGGTTTTTCAAAGGGACAGTTAGGTAGTGCATCTGGTAAATCATGGGGGTTTTTAGAAGTAAAATGATACTCATTAACAGAATAAATACATAAGTAAATTCATATTAATAAATTCATCCATACTTAATGAGCATTTTAAAAAGTTAGGAAACAAACATCATCACACAAGAGTCAGATTTGTTTCAAAATGTTACTCCCCAAAATTTCTAAGTCTAGCAGCTTAAACTGGCATCACATAAATAACACACGTCGAAGAGGTTACTACAGTAAAGAAACCTGCATCCCCTTTATTGCCTAGTAATCAAACTCCCAGCAGTTGTCACTCAGCTGCTATATTAGTTCAGGCTTATGGTATAAGCAGTCACAGATGGAAGGCTGGATTATTAAAGCTGCCTTGAATGGGTCTGCATTACACACGCACACCCAACCGACAGCATGCACTTGTTCTTGTAATGTATCCCCTTTAGAAACCCAACTGGTAACCAGACCAGACAGAGCTGGTTCAAGAATTACGGCTGAAAATAACTGCAAAGTCTGTTTTGACTATAGTATAAAACACAATGTGACAAAATATTTGTATTTCTTATGCTCGATTACACAAAACACTGCCCTGTGTAGCTTGCTGGCTCCTCTGACTCCATTGTTCTCCAGCAGTAAACAGGACTTCTGAAAATCTGTTAAGGTTGTGATTTATTGGTGAGCGAAGTCTAGAAAACAGCCTGGGTAAAACGCACCACACCCCCTTCTGAAATTCAGCTCAGCGTCATCCCCGAGAAGGTGATGCGTGCAAAATGCCATTGCTGCTTTTGCACTTGAATATAATAATAATATTTTATTTAAGAGGAAGATTATTTCAGACTTGATTATTTGCAGAACTCACCAGAGTGTGCCTACTTTTCCAGGCCTAACATAAACCTGGCGGGTTTTGCTTTGCTATGCTGCTTGCAGACACCGATTTATCTTCCAATTACTAAGCATATATTCAGCAAATGGATACAAGATTGCGAAAAAAGGAGGTCTTCAGTGAAACTGAATTGTCCTGTTAAACTAAGGGTGAGGGCCTCTCCCAAAACAGCCGTGTAACTCAAACCAAACAACCAATAAAAAAACAGCAGCAATTGGCAGATATCAGGAAGATATCACTTCAAATGGCAAAATACATATTAAAAAAATAATGTTCTTCTGCCACCAGAGGTTCAAACTCAGGTCATTTAAGACCTGAAATAGCCTTCAGGTAAAGGTGTCTTCAAAGCCTCTTTAGAAAACTGACTGGGAACCCTCTGCACTGTCTGTCTGGGCTTAAGGCCTCTTAAACCCCAGGATTAGTGAGTGCTATGAACGCTCGTGTGTCGGCCTTGCCCAGGTTTAGCTGTACAAGTGCCAGGGGGTGGGTCTGGCAACAGCAGTGCAGATGACAGCAGTTTGCTGCACGACGTCACGCTGCAACCTCCAAAACTGCCCCACTAGAGAGCCCTTTGCTCACGTCGGATCTCACCGATCTCACCAGGACTACAACCAGCTACCTCCAAAGAGCCCTCCAGCGCTTCGAGGACATTCCAGATCAGCGCTGCAGTGTTTTGTGAAAGTCAAACAACTTACGCAGGACAGTACCAGGGCCGGCAAGTTTACTGGCAGCCCTCCCAGCATTCTTTTTACACCGACAGCAAATATTCTACTGCCTAATCCAAACAGCAGCCCGGCCAGAGGTCGGATACGAGCCTTGAAAGGAGAAATTGCTCTGTTTGCATCTCCCACCGTTCAGATTCTACTTACGGCTGCGAGTGTGCTGTCTCATAGCGCTCAAAGGAGTGAGACAGATCGTGCTTGTTGTTCATGTAACACTGCGTGCACAAGTCATAGTCAAAACACATTTTGCATTTCCACCGCATTCCCCGTATACCGTGCTTCTTGCAGCAGTCACAGATGATGTTCGGGTGACGAACACCTAGGAGAACAAAAGGAAAACGATATTAAGATCCACACAAAATCCAGAGAGACCAGTCTGACAAGGCTCTTAAAACTACATCAGCACGTTTTAAAGAGAAAAATCATGTCCTGTGCAGTTATTGAAGATGATGCAATAATATAATACGGAGTGATACGTGTAATATGAAGTATCCATTTTCTGGCTTAATGGACTCTGATCCTAAAAGTCATGCCAGAATCTAGCAGGATGACCAAGTCAGCAAAACTGTTAGACCCATAGATAAAAAAAGAGGAAAGAAAAGCCTTTGCATAAAGGCAAAGAGGAATTCCGTCGCCATGAACCAGCTGAGCGCACATCTCTGCTCAGCACCCATCCACAGGCAGTCGCAACAGGCCAAACATTCCAGGTTCAGGTGTTACACGTACTAAAGAAGATGGGTTTAAAGCACCAGTGTCTACACTTGTCCACACCACACTTACCGATTTGTGCGTTATCGTACAGAAGGAGGTCGTAAGCCCCTTGGAATCCAGTCCGATAATTGGTTCTGTTGCCTTGATCCCACTGCACGACCACGGTCTTATCTGGAGTGGTTGGGCTGCCCGTCCGACCAATCTCAACCACGGTCCCAACGTTCCCTTCGCCGTTGTCCTGGTTGCCCCACTTCCAGTCCACTCCACGCACCACCCGCATCCCAACCTGCATGCTGGCATAGGGGTCCACGTCCATCGATCTGTGCAGCAACCCCTACAGTTCTTCCATGTAACGGGTCTTGGAGACAGGCAGTATCATCAGCAACACATTCGTCATCGTCAGCAGCACATTCAGCACACCTAATGAGACAACACACAATTAAGTGATGCCACTCAACGTGTCACAGCAATAACTTTCATAGCAAAATGAGCGGATGCCACTTCACTCATACCCTTGGTACACAAATCAAGCTGAATTAGCAGGTTTTCCAGATTCAAATGAAAAGAACTCAAACCCCAACTTGAAGCACTTATCCCACTCTGCTCAAAACACCATCGTAAGACATTATGTGCAAAGAGATATTACCGAGGAACATCCCGACTACCTTCTATTTAGCTTAAATCTTAATTACAGTCCAGTTGGTGTTTTAAAAATGACGACTGCCTTCAGCAAGCTAATTCGAAGCCGCTTTTGTTCACAGTATCATAGCTAAATGTAATTCCAACCTCATTAATAAAGATAATTAAGAATAAAGGCAAGAAAGGAAATTTTTCTCCCCAGAATGATCTGGCTACAAAACAGGCCTGACCTGCTGAGTAGATAAATCTTCACTTTATTTAAAACAAGGATCCTCACAGCTTTAGCACAGATGGGAAGGCGACGCAAACTATCCAGACTTCCAAGGCACAGAAACATCTGCATAATATCCAAAGACCTATTCCAGAGCACTGGGCATGAGGGAAGAGAACTGGGCATGAGGTCTTTACAAAACCCCAATACCAGCCCTTGACTTAAAATGCAGGAACATGGGAAACAGCTACCAGAGACACAATGGCAACAGAAACAGAAAAGCACAGAAAACAGAGTGGAATGAAATGACCAGGAAAACACCAGCAGCATGATTTTAGCAAGAAAAAGTCAACACTAGCCTATTTTTGAGAAAGACTCTTCACATGCATCTTACCACATAACACCACAGGGCTGAGTTTCGCTTGCCCAGAAAGTTAGTTTTGGTTTTGATTTTGGGATACAGGAAGTTTTAAAGACACACATGAAAGAAACGTTTGTCTGTTTTCCAAAAGTAAAAGCAGTTTTTCAAAAAGTGCCAGCATCAGAGAAAGGTCAATCTTTGCCGCTATTTATCAACGCTAGCTATATTGCTTACCTGCAACGAGCACTGCAGATTTTGTGCTGGGATCAGTCAAAGCTTGGGATGGCCTTTCCAGCTGTTGCCATGACAATTGGTGAATGAGGTGAATACCACACGGATGCAGCACATCCACAACTCCGAATTAAATCAAATAGATCGTCAAAGCTTGGTCTTCCTCTTCACCAGAACAACGAGACAGAGTAGTGTTGCTTTTAATATTTAGGGCCAAGCTGTTGCTTTGACTTCTGGAAAAACCTCCTGTAGCATCTGTCTATCTTTGGGCATCCCTGCATCTCCCTCTTCTCTCAAGCTATCCGTAACATCCAACAGTTCCTCAAAATCAAACAAACAAACAAACGCACACACAAACAGAATGCCGAGGGCCTAATTGTGCAGCTTCCCGAAGTACAGCAAACCTTACCAACTGCCATGAGACAGAGCCAGCTCAACCCGGGCTGACAAACCAGCTGACAAGTTAATAGGATGTGAACTCGCAGACAGCAAGAGGAGCAGCTTTGTGCCACGTGAGATGATGTTAACGCTACGCCTACCAATAAAGCAACTGAAACCACTGACGCCTAAAAATAAACTCTTCTTCCAGCCAAACATCCCCTTTTAAATGTATGGAGGAGTAGTCTGATGCAAAATCAAGTTTCTAGCATGCAGAACAAGCCCTGTTTCTGCTCAGCTTTAGCACCTCTCTCACTTCAGAGTCGTCCTGCTGTGCACCACTGTGATGTCCAAACACCCACCACATGACAGCAACATCAAAAACAAATGTCCTTGTGAACTTCACATCATCTTTTGTTCTACTCATCACTGAAAGATGCCTTGGGCAACACTTTCAGTTAGACTTCTTTTGTGGTGGTGGATGTAACGTTGCCGAGGTTAAGGCGCAGCAGTGTTTATTGTCTTTATGAAAAGAGAAATTATCAAAAAGAATATATTTTTCAGAAAGCATTGCAGAGCCTAATGAGATTTGTACGATCCTTCTTCCTCCAGATCAGAAACAAATAAAATGGACACTTTAACTAAGAGGCAGAACTGCTTTCTTAAAAGGCTGCTATCGACCAGTCACACTCACTGCAGAGAAAACAAATGGAAACATCCAACAATACAAAGGTACCAGAGAAGCACAGGTCAATTATTTCCTTAAAAACAACCACCACCCTTCCTGATTCATCCAAGCGAGCTGGTGGCAGGCAGAGGGAGGTAATAACAGCGGCAAAGGGAATTGCATGATTAGAGAAGGAAATAACAAATACCATGGGGGTTTTTAGATGAGGATGGAGTTCACGGAGCTGCCGGTGCTGCAGTGACCTTGATGCAACCTCTCGCTCACTGCTCTGAAGGCTGTCTTCTTAATGGGAATACTCCATTTGCCACACAAAAGGACACCAAATTCTGCATTCCCACCTAATCTGGAGGGGTGATGCGTAACGAAAGTAAAGAACCGTTCAAAATCTTTATGAGATGGATTACAAAGCTGATGCAGTCTGAACCTTGCCAGAGATCAGTATTATTTACTTCCTAAGTGGAAATGTTTCATTCATTTAAGCAAATACTCTTCCCTCAATGCTATCTGGGCCATAATTATTCCCCAGAAAGATAGGTATAGCTGCCAGAAATGATTCACAGAGAAAACACCAGTTTCCCAGGGAAGTTTAAAGTAATTATGAACAAATAATCCATTATAAGACACAAGCATATTTCTGAATCCTGACCATCCTGACCTCATCTGCCATGCCACAGGAAAGAACAGCCCAGGTGTCCTTTATGCATCCATTCTTAGGAAATCCCCATAACGCTTAACTGGAAGAAAGGGAAAATACTTTACTGCCTTCAGTCTGCAACATTTTAGACGCAATAATTGCCGGAACATTCTGCTGATATTCAAACTGCGCTGTTGGTAGAAGGTGCTCTATGGGCAACCTAATATTCATCTGTAAGAGGCAAAGGTTGCTGCTGTACTGGGTACAGAGTAAACAGAACCCAACAGTGGTGTAAGCAGATTGACAAAATCACTGCATGGAACTTGGTTATCAAGTTATTTGAACAGTACAGTAAACAGAGGAGGATGCAAGTGGTTCTGTTTCCGGGGGCTCGGGGTGGGGGGGGTTGTGTTTTAAGCAGATTTTTTTTTCCTTTACACATATTTTGTGGTTTGAACTGTCTTCTCGGGTGAATGACTCCACCTCAGAGAGCTCTGCTTATTGTTCCCTACCCGCAAAACAGAAATAAATACTTTTGTATTCTTTAATAACGGACAACAACTAGGATCAAATACCTCTGACTAAGGCTCAAAGCCACCAAGTTAATTACCAAAGCCAGTATTCATGCCAAAAAGCTCAAATTCAGACTGACCCTTCACTTTTCTTTCCCCTCAGTAAACAGTAAGACCTGAGGACAGCACAGCAGCAGACACAGGCCTGTGTTCTCACTAAGAGAATGCAGCGTAATTTCTCTCAAGGATGCTCACAATTCCCACAAATACATCCACTATTAAATGAAAGCTGACCAGAAAACCAGCAAAAACACAGTAAACAATCCTTTTTTGACTTACCACCCTGTAGCTTTTGTCCGGCCCTGGCTCGCAGGTGAGGCCCGCAGGTGAGGCCCACAGCCCTCACTGACGCCAGCTGGCTGTGGTGTCCAGGTGTGCTGTATTTTGTGATTTTCTGCCCTCTCTGGCACCCAGCACACCTGATTCCACCTCCAGGTTCTAGGAGGGGCCCTGTCTGAGTGATTTTTGCCTATCTTGTGGCTTTTTATTATCTCAGCTCCAGTTTGCGCCAGTTCAATACCCAGCTCTACCACTTGCAAATCTCCTTGTCTGCTCCGGACTTTGACTTCCTATGCAGTCCGTTTGCATTGGGCGCAAAACTCCTCCTGTGGAAATATAGATTCTAATTCTCTCCCATTTCCTCAGAACTGAGTTTATCATCCACTCCTCAACTCAGCCTCTTACTTCCAACCAGTTTCCCCACTCCACAAACAAAATCCCTGCCTTCTTAGCGGGCCTCTTCTAAGGAGCTCCCTGGTAACAATGCCTTCTGTCACCTATACATAAAACCCTATTAAACAAGAAACAAAACTCTAGTAAAAGGGCTAATGTTGAATTTTAACACATGATAAGGATCTTTCTGCTTTCAGAATAGCTGTTTCAATAAATTATTACTTCACAAATACTGGGCTTTAATACTACCTCACGGCACTGCCCTAGCCCACGTCCTGCCTCTTGATGTGCAAAAACACGCAGTCAGGCCCATTTCATTGTTTATTGTTTCCCAGATCTCATTCCACAGCCCTTGCTCATACCAAGAGCAGCACTGTCAGATCAGGCCTTGTTTAGCCACCGAGACCAAAAGTCTAGTAAGGCCCCACTCTCCATTTCGGGGAAGATATTAATACGAACTCCTAGTTCTCAGCACTAGCAGATCTTTTAAGGCAGAAGAGTGACACCATTGTAGCCACTATCTGACTAACTTAACCACTAGAAATTAGACTAAACCTATGAAATTCCCCCTCAGCCCACCAAAAGGATTTGCAGAAATGGCTAGAGTGAATAGTTTAATATTCCACTGCAAAGCCACAAGGTCTCAATGACACTTTGCTTCAGTTTTCCTCAGGCGGTCAGTTCTGTTTAGTCTAAATTTTGCAAAATGGCATGACTGGCACAGAGGGGGAGGGAAGAGCAGATGATGTTTCTGCAGCTTAAAGATCAATAGCAGATAAATGAAGCCATTCTACTGACAAATTACTCTCAGCAGAAAAAAAAATACAAATAGGGCAGCTGCCACTGTTAAAACCAATCAATCAAGAAAAAGCCTGCATGAGGTTAAACCATTTCTGTGCCCCGTACCTCACCTGCTCTCAAAGTATATTTCACTGTATTATATAAACAGAATAAAGCAGGTGATTAATATGCCTTTGCTCAGGGATTAATATCTTGTCATTTCAGCTTCACTGTACAAGAGCAGGCACACATCCTGGAATACTGGGACACAGAGTGAGGAAACACTAAAAATATCGAGCCAGGCACTACGCTTAAAGATGGGCCCATTGAGTGCATTTTATCGCTACAATCAACACTTGTCTTTTACAAATGCCAGCCCATTGATCCGTTTTGCCTAAACTGAATTTTACACTGGTTGTATTCTAGCCCTGAGACAGTGAGAGGTGAACACTGCCTTCCCTTTCAAGTTGTAGAAGCGATACTTTCAGTGGTTATCATGCCAGCTTACTATATATTCTTTCACCTTGTTAAAGGATGCAGGCCTAAAAGAAGCATCAGCTAATTTATTAATATTCAATAACAGTAGTTTTGTGCAAACCCTTCTGAGAAGCTTGACCCCAGCATTCTGGTTTCCTAAGAAGTGGCAAACAATCTCAGAATAGATCCTAAAGATGGAAGTTCTGGAGAAGTTACACGTCCTTCATTTTTGGGTTCATTACATGTGAGTAAGGCACTACCGAACAGCTTCAGTGGACACAAAACTGGCAAATCAGGGCTGTTCAAAATTCAGATTTACAAGTCAACATCAGTCAAACCCTACAAAAGAACAAGTTCCCTCTACCAGCTTCTACTAAACACAAAAACTTCAGGCTTTAAATTTATGAGATCAGTGCTTATTTGCCCACTGGAGAATTAAAAGTGATGATAAGTGAAAGTTCAAACTGAGCATCTACTGGATCTCTCTTATTACATCCCAGAAGACAATTGCTCATGAGCCTGATGAAATTTCCTTCTGGCTTTTGATGAACTGTGCTCTCTCCAGGAGGGAAAAAAACAGCTCCAGCCATTTGCTTTAATTGGACCTGACAGTTTGCAGATTGCTGCCTCAAGCCTTGAAAAGCTCAGTAGCTGGGGCTGATGAGAATCCACTTTTTCCTCAATAGCGAATTTCAGATTTAAATTTACATTGTATTACAGTAAATCCAAACCCACACCCTCCCACCAAAAAACACACACAACCACCGGGTGATGTTGCTTAAAAAAAAGAAAAAAAGGAGAGCAATCATTTGCTAGGTTTGAATTAATGTCTTTTGCACTTTACATGGAAAAAATGGGAGAATTGTATTTTAACTTTCCTGTACCCTCCCCGGAAGACCCCTGTGGCACAAGGAAAACAAATGAAAACTCATAACCATTGAGGGACTTCCCACCAACTTCCTCCAACCTTCCAAAATGCAAAGTATCTGCTTCAGACTCTGGCACCAAGCAAGCTGGAGCATAAAAGCTGCTGAATCTCTGCTGAGCCTTGATAGCTCATGCTACCAACTTTCAGACTCCCCTTTAGGCTTTCAGAATGGTCAACATTGCACTCCTGTCAGTTTTCAGCCTGGGACTTGCCCTTTCTGTGGTCTGAAAGCAGATCAAAAGGTTTAAATCTAATCTATCCTGACATGCCTTTGACTAGAGAGACATCGGCTGCGCAGGAGCAGAACGAATTGAGTAGCTGGCTGTTGCTTTCCTCCCTGGTACCTAACGAAGGCTTGAGGGTCAGCACGTACACCAATTCACTCACAAGTTTGTACATTTTAGAAGTACCAATGCCATCTTTCAGCTCTGGATAGCTGAGCACTTTAGAAGACACAAAACCACTTTACAGATAGGAAACGGAGCCATGGTTGTATAGGAACAAAGCTCACACATCCTAGCACCAAGTTCTGCTCTCCACAGCCTGGCCCATACTGGAAATTTCAACCACCACCACAGCTCTCACTACAGAGGGAGCAGGAATATTTAAATTCCATAAGTCTCCCAAGAAATCCTCTTTACTTAAGGAGGGAAGATTATTCAATGATGTTTCTCCAAAGTTCTAGCGAGGGCATACTGAAAGCTGCGCTGGGCTCCCCCTGAGCACGCTGTATTACAACACCAAGCCCTGCCAAAAATGCCCTTGTAAGCCAAGAATCAGAATCCTTGAAAAACAACTGGGACTCAAATAGTCTGCTCGCAAGACATTGCATTCTATTCCTGGATGCCTGCAAAACAGTAACTCAAAATGAAAGGGCATGACCAGTTCTGTCGCAAGCGGTGCGGTCACATTCAGCACGACCCTGAGTTCTGCCAGAGCCCAGGAGCAGTTCTGTATCAAACAGATTTGATGGGAACAGGCAGGCAGGGGCAGCGTGACCTAGGAGAGCTTCATTATCAAGTTGGAGAAAACCTTCAACTTCAGTGAAACTACAGGCAACCAAGACGGGTCTCCGTGAGCAATCAATACGAATGCTACACGGATGCAAGGCAAGAGATGAGCTTGTTTCACAAATAACAGCTCTGAACAGCTCACGGTGGTCACGCAGCCACACGATTGTTGATCAAGGTATCTTAGAAAGCCATGAACGTACCCCTTTCCAAATGAAAATGGAAGGAGACAATTGCAACCACCATACTTGTAGTACTTCCACATATTTTTTCAACTTCCAAAACACTTGTCAAAGTTTTAGCGACGCACGGCATCATTCCAATCACAACAATGAGGGTAATGTGGGTTATTTACAGTAACTGCATCCCTTGACAATTCACTCATCTCTATCCTGAAACCACGGACGAAAAATTCAACAGGTAATCAAGTATGGAAGAAGGACCTAGAAGGATGAACAACTGCATTGTTCTTTATAGGAAGTAGCTTTAGGAAACCAAGGAGCTATTAAACAAAGAGAAATAAGAACAGTATCCCATTTGAGACAAATAAACTCCCCCTATAGCAACAGAGAAGTGCAGAGGATGTAATGAGGCTCTTAGCCAAAAAGAGAGAAGGTTGAGTGGTAAAGCCAAGCTCAAGTGACCTCCATGAAGGTGAGCCAGAGCTCACTTGTTTCTAAGTGTGAGGCAGAAATCAGAATTTGCTACATTCAGAAAGTGATTTCTGGAGTTGAGCGTCTGCAAGGAAATCGGAACACATGTAGCGCTTCCAATGCAGCCATACCATCTTCTCTAGGTCTAAGTTTGGCCCCTGTTTTCGTGGCTCTTTCTCAGCTCAGGAAGATTGCAAATATCATAGAAACACAGAAGGAAAAGAGCCGCATGTGCTTCAGTTCTGAGTTACATTCAGCATTCGGCACAAGACACAAACTGCCCAGCAGGAATCGGTGCCAGTGCTCCAGCGCTCAGCTCTCACCTTAGCAAGTACGGACGTACCTGCAGTTCCTGTTTCCGAACAGGAAAACAGGATGTGTGTTTACACTGTCCAGGGCTGCCAGCACTCACCATCCCAAAAGAAATACATAAATAAAATTGGAGCAAGAGCAAGCAGATGTGCCCCATTATGGACTCAAGCCTGGCTAAAGGTGGTAGAAGGAAAACCAGCCACCTAGACCAGACCTATTCCCAAGGAAGAAAAAAGGAATAAAAACCAGGCACGTACCTGATGGAGCGGAGAAAGCAGACAATTCAGAGAGCCCTTGAGAAAGCCGCTGTCCTTAGCCAAGGGCTGCGTTTGCTTGCTTCCCCCATTCATTCTCAGCGCAGAGTCCGAGCAGCAGAACTTCCACAGTGACCTGGAGAGGAGAAAACACGAGAAGCCGCTCAGGCGGGCACCGGGCTGCGGGCTCCGGGCGGCGGGCACCGGCTCCTGTCCCCGTCCAGCGCTCCGCCCGCCCAGCCCAGCCCAGCCCAGCCCAGGCCCGGCCCCGCAGCGGCGGAGGGCCCGAGCCCG